>QQSR01000360.1:0-10089 GCA_003664465.1 Trichophyton mentagrophytes | reverse complement strand
TATTAATAAAGGCTTGGAATATTACCGGTACGTTGGTTAATCTAAAAGGTATAATCTGATATTTGTAAAGTCTAAATCTTATTCTAAATATAGTCTTCTATTCTTCTCCTTTCTTAATATATATTTAGTGATAGGCTTCTCGTATATCCAATACTATAAACTATATAGTACCTCTAAATCGACTCTGTAGTTCTTTAATTAGGGGTAAAGGGTATCTATTCTTAACTATTATATCGTTGAGTTATCTATAATCTACGCATAGTTATAGTAATCTATCCTTCTTTGGTATAAAGATGATTAGGTATTCTACTAATAATATTGATTCGCGTATATATCCTTTTTCTAGATTTTTATTAATATATATCTATAATTCTTCAAGTTCTTTTTCCGTTAACCTATATATAGGTTTGTATATAGGCTCTATCCCTTCCTTAAGGGGTATTTTATAATCCTATGCCTAATATTATGGTAAGCTTTCTGATAGTTTACGTTCTCTGAATACTTTAATTAAATTATGGTATTCCTAGGGTATTTATTATTGTAATTTTTCTAATTTAGTAGCGTCCTACTTTTAGTAAACTATTCTCTACTTTCCTTATAGTGATTAATCTTTTATAGTTTTCCTAGTTCCTTTTTCGATCTAGGGCGCTATATCTAGTATCTATCCTCTATCCTTATTCTCGTTACAGGTGGCCGCTAAGGTATCTAGGTTCTGGTTAAAGCGGCTTTTCTTTCCACTATCTAGTTATAATATACCGTCTCTCTAGTTTACTATTAGGTTATATTTTTATAACTATAGGAGTCCTAAGATAATATTATATCCTCTTAGGTTAGTTATATTGAAATACTCTTTTCTCTTATACTATCCTTTGATATATACCTTTATATTAGTGGTCTCTTTATTTATAATGCTAATCTACTCTTCTTCGAGTCCTTCTAACTGATATAGTTCTTCTTTTTCTTATATAGTAATTCCTGATTCCTTTATATATTGTGAGTTAATGAAGTTCCTAGTAGCTCCTAAATTAACTAGGGCTCGCGCGTATTTCCCTGCTAAGTTTACTACTATTATCAGATAATATCCATATATTATAGCTAGACTCTACTTCTTTTTTAGTCTATCAACTAGTTTATCTCGGTGTTATTAATTATAAGCTTCTTTTTAAATTATATCCGCGTATTTATATATTTTATCCTATTTAGATTCGTCTAATAAGGTTTCCTCTTATTTTTATGCTTTTTATTACTATTACTATTATTCTTCTTTCTCTTATAGCTTTTGTCTTAGTATTCTGATTATACTTAGCTAGTACTCTATTGCTATATTGTCTATGAATTCTACTATATATCCTTAATATAAGATTTTTACTCTCCGCTTGTTATTCTAATATATGATTTTTAATTTCTCGTACGGTGTAATATTCTTAGTATCTATTATTTCGATATTTCGTCTGTTAATCTATTCTTAGTATTTATTATATATAGTGTATTCTTGATTATTATAGTATCTCTAGTAGATCTATTTATTATCTTTATATTATAGGCATTACTTATAATCCTTATAGTGAAGTCTTTGTCTATACTTCTATATTTCCTTAAATATATAGTATTTGTAGTGGTAATCCTATTTATACTTGTCGTGGTATAGATAAGCTAGGTTACTAACCTCTCTTTATTTTTTTATATTATATATAAAACAAAGGCCCTTTTATTTATATACCGTCTAGTGTTTATTATTAAAGTTATTCATATATTCCTTAAGGCTATCCTTAATCTTTATTAATTATTTATTTTTACTATAATATAGTTCCGCGTATAAGTTTTTTTATCTCTTACTTCTATACGTGGGTTCGCATTTGTATTCTCCTATTATTAATCTAGTTAGGTAGTCGTCTTTTTCGAATATTTCCTTAAATTCCTATTTATATGGTAGCGGTTCTTCCTTAATCGTTAATAATACGTTTTCCTAGTCTAAGTCTTCTTAACCTAACTCTAGTACTTCTCCTTCCTCCGGTTCGGTTTCTTTCTCTAAGTTTATTTATTCCGGGGTTATGATTTTTTGGTTAGATCCTATTATAAGGTCATACTCTTGATTTATAGGTAGAGTATCTCATTCCTATTATTCCCTCCTATATCCTTTTAGATACCTCTATTCCTATTCTAGCGTCGTATCTTATCTTTATAACGCTAGTCTCGTTACTTGTAAATACTCTTTTTATTTAGAGTCCTTCTTATATTCGGGTTCCTTATTACTACTAAGCCTTACTATAGTAGTAGTATTAAGTCTTTTTCTAGTTCCGTGGTACTTCGTGTTGTCTATACTACTAGGCTTTGCTATAGTAGTAGCACTTAGACTTTTCCGTATATCTCTCTATTTCTTTCTATAATTCCTTATCTAGTATTCTAGTTTTTTATAATAAAAATATAGCTTCTATTTTCTATATTATTTGTTCTTTTCTTTATCAAAGGGTCTTTTCTTAGTAATATCGAGTTCTATTAGTATTAGTCTATAGGTATCTTGTTTACTCGTGCTTCGTTGGTTTATTTCTTTCTAAAAGGTTGCTTTTCCTTATTATAGATTCCGTAAGTTATATAACTAGTTATTAATTTATACCACTATTTTAACTATAGAGGTATAGTTCGTAAATAGTTCTATCTTAATAGTTTCGTATTAAGTCTCTAGTTTAAGTCCTTGCTTAAAGATAGCTATTTTCCTATTATTATCGTAGATCTCTAATTCTTAATATAGTTACTATAACTATACTATAAACTAAGCTACGTCTCTTATCTATTATAGGTTAGCTAGTTTCTATTTAAGTATTTATTTGCGGTCCGTGTCTCCAAAGAACTATCTAATCATAGCTTTAAACTATAGGTAGCTTCCTAGTATATCTACGTATATTTTTGGTTATCCCTAGGTATTAATCTAGTCCTCGAGTATTAGTTTAAACTATATAGCTACGGTATTATATAAGTAAGATCCTATAAAGATCACCTTCTTAACTTCAGTAATTCCTAGTTTAGTAGCTAGGTAGATATCACATTTACTTAAGAAGTGCTCTAGCTTGTTGTATTCTCCTTTAAAGATATCGGGTATCCTAATCTTAACTAATACTTATAAATCTCCGGTATATGCTTTTAGAACACGTATTTTATTAACTAATCCTCTAATCTATGTTTTATACTACTAGATATTATCCTTATAATCCTATTTGTTGACTTTCGCTTCCAAGGTAGTGATCTATTGCTTGAGTTAGGTTAGGATATAGTTAGGGTTACTAGTAGTTCTACTTATAGTAGATATATTGGTTAGTTAAAGGTAGCCGTTATTCCTAGTTAGTTCTTTAAATATTTAGGGTAGGGGATATATACCTAAATATTCCTTTTAAGTAAAAGTGCTTCTACTAATCGGGGTTATGATATCGTAGTAGATACGTATAGGTATAACCTTTGCTACTAGTTATAGGTAGATATCGAGGTAGTAAAGGGTAAATAGTAAGTCGAAATCTCTATTCAGGTGCCTATAACCGTAGGTACGGGATAATTAATACTACAAAGGTTAGTTATCAGTATAAGGGATAATGTCTTAGTAAAAGGGTACTAAGGTGCTTTATAGATAGGTTAGGGTAGTAGCGAAGTATTAATAAAGCTATCTAGTTATAGAAAGATACTTTAGTATCTAGCTTCAAGGTTGTAGCTCTAAGTCTAGCTTAGTATTATAGTCACGCTCTGAGTTCCTTATCTATAATAAAGCTAGTATACTAGTTAAGTTTAGTATAAGGGTAGCTTAGGATATTGGATAGATAAAGGGAAGTATACTTATATTGATTAGTACCGTAAAGCTATGACTTATTATAAAGGCTACTTTAATCGTAAGTATTAGGAGATAACTCTCAATCAAGGTGGGCGATGAGTGCCCTTATATATATAAGATATTAAGGTCCCTTATCCTAATATAGTACTACTCCTAGTAGTCTCCCTTTAGTACTATATGGAACTATTACTCCTAGTACTATTATAGTACTATCTTATCGTGGTGCTATTAACACTATCTAGTGGTCTTGGCGAGTTGGCACTGTTCGTAGTTACGTGATCTATAAGGTTCTCCTGTGCCGTAACTTTGTTTGCCCAATGAATGTATTTATCTGGGCTGCGCCGCAGGTGGTCTGTAACATTAGTATAGCTCGTTGTGTTTCTAAATTATCTATCTATATTTCTTATAACCGTGCTCCTAAGCGTGCCTATCTTACTATAATTATTAATTAGTATAGCTCCTTAGTAGAATTTTCTTATAATAGCTACTTCTTTTCTTTAGCTCTATACTTAATAATAGATTCTTTAAGTAAAAGTTATTCCTCTTACCTTTACAAGAACTACGCCTATATTAGTTAGTTATCTTCCTAGAGTTATTAGGAAGAGGAGAACTTCTAGTATTAATATTATTTAGATAATTCTAATATTAATATCTATTTCTATCTAAATCGTATTCGTAAGCTTTAGTCTTAGCTAGAGAAAGCTTAAAAAGAGTTATCTACTATTATAGAGGAAAATTAGTAAATTTATATTTATATAATAGCTTCTCTTTCTACTATCTCGAGTTTTACTTATTGAGATAAAATTATTCTAGGTTCCTCTATATCCTCAAATTCTTCCTTAGAGATCCTAATTACAAATTTTTTATCTAGTAATACTTCTTAATTACCTAAGTCGTATTCTGAAGGTTCCTTATAGGTTTATAAGTATTTTCTAAATTATTATAACCTCTCTATTTTACTAAATAGTGAATTTTTCTACTAATTTTCTATTTTTCTAGAATTCTTTTAACTTTGTATTCTTATTCTTAGTTTTCTTCCTGGATTTCTGGTTCGTATAGTTTAGCGTTCTAGAGTACTTTTTTAATTAATAAGATATAAAATACTAGGTATATTTTTATATATTCTGGTAATTAGAGTTTATAATTAACTTATTTAAGTTTCTTTAAAACTTTAAATAGTCTAATCTTTTAATAATCTAGTTTATTATTTAGTCTTATAGTCTTAATATTTTATTATAGTAGAAATACTTTCTCCCCCTTCTTAAAGGTTGGCGCTTCTATACGTCGTTTATTATAGTAGTTATTTATTTAGTAACTTAGGAATTCTAGTGCCTTTTTTATATTTTTATATAGTATTTATAATTTTTCTACTAATATCTCTACTTCTTATATATAAGTCTTCGCTTTTCTAGGTATTTTTATAACTTCTGGTTCTTATCTATAGTTTATAAAGAAAGGTGTTATACCTATTAAGGCTATCTTAGCTCTATTATAGGCGAGCTATACTATTAGTAGTAGTTTAACCTAATTATTTTATTTATAGTTAATATAATATCTTAGATACTATTTAATAGTCTAATTTATTTATTTACTCTATCTATCTATCTAAGGGTAATATACTATAGATACTTTCTATTTAATCCCTATTCTTTTAGTAAGTATTTTCTAAAATTTACTTATAAACTATATATCTCTATTAGATATAATCTTATCTAGTAGTTTCTAATTTATAAAAACTTATTATAATACTATATATACTATATCTAGTATTATTATTTTTTTAATAAGAATAAAATAAGTATACTTTATTTATTAATTTATAATTATTATTATTATATTATATTATATATCTATTTATACTTATTTTAATTTTAATAGTTTTATAATAAAGTCTATTATTATTAATTTCTATAGTATATCTTTATATAGTATAAGCTATAAAAGTCTATATAGTACGTATTAGTTATTTTTATTTTATTAATAGGTATTATACTTCTAGATATATTATCTAATATCTCTCTATATATTTAACTAAAAGTAGTTTCTTATAACTTATTCTATAGTTTTATTAATTCTAAAGTATCCTATATTTAGATTATTATAACTTTCCTTTAATATTCGTCATCATATATCTTTAAGTATATATATCTATCCTTAGTATAAAAGTAGACTATTCTCCTCTTAATATTACTTACTTAAGCCTAAGAGCTTCCTAACTAAAGAGTCTCGTTCTAAGTATATCCGTATCTTAGCTTCTAGAGTATCTGTATCGGATATAACTATCCTAGTAGCCCTTAATACTTATATATTTAAGACTATATTACTAGTATTTATATCTAGATATAAGATTGCCCTATATTCTCTTTCTTTTATTATTAAATCTGGTTATCTACTTAATATATCTATAAAAGTATTCTCTATTCCTTTATAATATTATATCCTAAAGTTATAGTATACTAAGGTCTCTATATACTATCTTAATTATTATTAAGTTAATTCCTTCGTGGTTATAAAGTATATTAGGTTCTGGTAATCGTTTATTACTATAACTTGGTGTTTAGCTCCTTATAATTCTTATCTTTATTTCTTAAATATAATAATAATTACTAATAATTCCTTATTATAGATATTATAATTCTATTCCGTAGGTGTTATTATCCTAGTATAGTATACTATAAGTTGTAGTTTTCTGTTTTCGTCTTTCTACTATAATCTGGCTCTAATAGCGTAATCTAATGCGTCTATATTAATATATACTTCTTTATCTAGATCGAAATATAATTATATATCTCCTTATTTAAACTTTTCTTTTAGTTCTTAGAATGCTGATTCCTCTCGTTTAATCTATAAGAATTCTTTTCCTTTTCTAAATAGTTCCGTTAATAGTTTTGTGATTACTAAGAATTTATAGATATATTATTGGTAGTAGTTCATAAGTCTATAAAACTATTAAACTTCTTTTACTATTATTAGTATAGATTATTTATTAATTACTTTAATCTTATCCGGGTCTATCTGGATTCCTTTAGTCGATATAACGTATTCTAGAAACTTAACTTCTTATCTATAAAACTCACATTTCGATACTTTAAGGTATAGGTTATACTCCTATAGTTACTTAAGTATTATTCTGACTTTTTCCGTATAGTCCTCGCGGCTTCCTTTAGTGAAGATAAGGATGTTATCTAAGTATACTACCATAAATATATCTAGATATTCGCGTAGTATGTTGTTAATAAAGGCTTAGAATATTACTAGTGCGTTAGTTAATCTAAAAGGCATAACCTAATATTTATAAAGTCTAAATCTCGTTCTAAATACGGTCTTCTATTCTTCTCCTTTTTTTAATATATATCTGGTGATAGACTTCTCGTATATTTAATACTATAAACCGTGTAGTGCCTCTAAATCGACTCTATAGTTCTTCGATTAGGGGTAAAGGGTATCTATTCTTGACTATTATATTGTTAAGTTATCTATAATCCACGTATAGTTATAGTGATCTATCTTTCTTTGATATAAAGATGATCGGGTATCCTACTAGTAATATTAATTCGCGTATATATCCTTTTTCCAGATTCTTATCAATATATATCTGTAATTCTTCGAGTTCTTTTTCTATTAACCTATACGTAGGTTTATATATAGGCTCTATCCCTTCCTTAAGGGGTATTTTATAATCCTATATCTGATATTCTAGCAAGCTTTCCGATAGTTCGCGTTCTCTAAATACTTTAATCAAATCGTGGTATTCCTAGGGTATCTATTATTGTAATTTTTCTAATTCGGTAGCATTCTACTTTTAGTAAATTATTCTCTGCTTTCCTTATAGTGATTGATCTCTTATAGTTTTCCTAGTTCCCTTTTTAACCTAAGGCGCCATACCTAGTATCTATCCTCTATCCTTATTCTCGTTGCGGGTGGCCGCCAAGGTATCTAGATTCTAGTTAGAGTGGCTTTTCTTTCTACTATCTAGTTATAATATACTGTCTCTCTAGTTCATTATCGAGTTATATTTTTATAACTATAGGAGTCCCAAGATAATATCGTATCCTCCTAGGTTAGTCACGTTAAAATACTCTTTTCCCTTATACTATCCTTTAATGTATACCTTTATATTAGTAGTCTCTTTATTCACGATACTAGTCTACTCTTCTTTAAGTCCTCCTAACTAATATAGTTCTTCTTTTTCTTATATAGCAATTCCTAATTCCTTTACATATCGTGAGTCGATAAAGTTCCTAGTAGCTCCTAAATTAACTAGGGCTCGCGCGTATTTCCCTGCTAAATTCACTATTATCACCAGGTGATATCTATATGTTACAGCTAGACTCTGCTTCTTTTTTAGTCTATTAACTAGTTTATCTCGGTATTATTAATCATAAGCTTCTTTTTAAATCGCATCCGCGTATTTATATATTTCGTCCTATTCGGATTCATCTAATAAGGTTTCCTCTTATTTTTATACTTTTTATTACTATCGCTATTGTTCTTCTTTCTCTTATAGCTTTTGTCTTAGTATTCTGGTTATACTTAGCTAGTACTCTATTACTATATTATCTATGAATTCTACTATATATCCTTAATATAAGATTTTTATTCTCCGCTTATTATTCTAGTATATGATTTCTAATTTCTCGTGCGGTGTGATATTCTCGGTATCTATTATTTTAATATTTTATCCGTCGATCTATCCTTAGTATTTATTATATATAGTGTATTCCTAATCATTATAGTATCTCTAGTAGATCTATTTATTATCTTTATATTACGGATATTACTTGCAATCCTTATAGTAAAGTCTTTGTCTATGCTTCTATATTTTCTTAAATATATAGTATTCGTAGTAGTAATCCTATTTATACTCGTCGTAGTATAGATAAGCTAGGTTACTAACCTCTCTTTGTTTTTTTATATTATGTATAAAATAAAGGCCCTTTTATTCATATACTATCTAGTATTTATTATCAAAGTCGTTTATATATTCCTTGAGGCTATCCTTAATCTTTATTAGTTATTTATTTTTACTATAATATAGTTTCGCGTATAGGTTTTTTTATCTCTTACTTTTATATATAGGTTTATATTCGCATTCTCCCATTATTGATCTGGTTAAGTAGTCGTCTTTTTTAAATATTTCCTTAAACTCCTATCTATATAGTAGTAGTTCTTCCTCAATCGTTAGTAATATGTTTTCCTAGTCTAAGTCTTCTTGATCTAACTCTGGTACTTCTCCTTCCTCTAGTTTAGTTTCTTTCTCTAAGTCCGTTCGTTCCGGGGTTATGATTTTTTGATTGGGTCCTATTATAAGGTCGTACTCTTGATCTATAGATAGGGTATCTCATTCTTATTATTCCCTTCTATATTCTTTTAGGTACCTCTATTCCTATCCTAGTATTGCATCTTATCTTTGTAACGCTAGTCTTGTTACTCGTAGGTACTCTTTTTATTTAGAGTTCTTCTTATATCCGGGTTCCTTATTACTACTAAGCCTTACTATAGTGGTAGTATTAAATCTTTTTCCGGTTTCGTGGTACTTCGTATTATCTATACTACTAGGCTTTGCTATAGTGGTAGTACTTAGACTTTTCTATATATCTCCCTGTTTCTTTCTATAATTCCTTGTCTAGTATCCTGGTTTTTTACAATAAAAATATAGCTTCTATTTTCTATATTGTTTGTTCTTTTCTTTATTAAAGGGTCTTTTCTTAGTAGTATCGAGTTCTATTAGTATTAGCCTATAGTTATCTTATTTACTTGTGCTTTATTGGTTCGTTCCTTTCTAAAAGGTTGCTTTTCCTTATCGTAGGTTCTATAAGTTATATAACTAATTGTCAATTCGTACTACTATTTTAACTATAGAGGTGTAGTTTGCGAATAGTTCTATCTTAATGATTTTATATTAAGTCTCTAGTTTAAGTCCTTACTTAAAAATAGCTATTTTCCTATTATTATCGTAGATCTCTAGTTCTTAATATAGTTACTATAACTATACTACAAACTAAGCTATATCTCTTATCTATTGTAGGTTAGCTAGTTTCTATTTAAGTGTTTGTTTGCGGTCCGTGTCTCTAAAGAACTATCTAATCATGGCTTTAAACTATGGGTAGCTTCCTAGTACGTCTGCGTATAGTTTTGGTTATCCCTAGGTATTAATCTAGTCCTTAAGTATTGGTTTGAACCATATGGCTGCGGTATTATATAAGTAAGATTCTATAAAGATTACCTTCTTAACTTTGGTAATTCCTAGTTTAGTAGCTAGGTAGATATTATAT
>QQSR01000359.1:0-10098 GCA_003664465.1 Trichophyton mentagrophytes | reverse complement strand
TTCTGAGTTATCGTAGCCTTTCCATTTTATTAGGTAGTGAAGTTCTCTGCTAATTCTTTTCTTATCTAGGATTCTTTCCACTTTATATTCTTATTCTTGGTTTTCTTCCTGGATTTCTGGTTCGTATAGTTTGGCGTTCTAGAGTGCTTTTTTAATCAATAAGACATGAAATACTGGGTATATTTTCATATGTGTCGGTAGTTAGAGTTTATAATTAACTTATCCAAGTTTCTCTAAAATTTTAAATAGTCCAATCTTTTGATAATCTAGTTTATTATTTAGTCTTGTAGTTTTAATATTTCGTCGTAGTAGAAATACTTTCTCCCCTTTTTTAAAGGTTGGTGCTTCCATACGTCGTTTATTGTAGTAGTTACTTATCCGGTAACTTAAGAATTCTAGTTCTTTCTTTATATTTTCGTGTAGTATTTGTAATTTTTCTACTAATATCTCTACTTCTCGTACATGAGTCTTTGCTTTTCTAGGTATTTTTATAACTTCCGGTTCTCGTCCGTAGTTTGTAAAGAAAGGTGTTATATCTATTGAGGCTATCTTAGCTCCGTTATAGGCGAGCTATACTATTGGTAGTAGTTTAACCTAATTATTCTATTTATAGTTAATATAATATCTTAGATATTATTTAATAGTCTGATTTATCCGTTCACTCTATCTATCTATCTAAGGGTGATACGCCGTAGACGCTTTCTGTTTAATCCCTATTCTTTTAGTGAGTGTCTTCTAGAATTTACTTATAAACCGTGTATCTCTGTCTAATATAATTTTATCAGGTAATCTATAATTAGTAAAAACTTATTATAATAAAATATATACTGTGTCTAACGCTATTATCTTTTTAATAAAGGGAATAAAGTAAGTGTACTTTGTTAGTTGATCTATAATCATTATTATTGTATTATATTATATGCCCGTCCGTGGCTCTTTCGATTTCGGTAGTTTCACAATAAAGTCTATCGCTATCGATTTCTATAGTATATCCTTATATAGTATAGGCTATAAAAGTCCATATAGTGCGTGTTGGTTGTCCTTATTCCTTTAATAGGTATTATACTCCTGGATATATTATCTGATATCTCTCTATATACCTGGCTAAAAGTAGTTTCTCGTAACTCGTTCTATAGTTTTGTCGATTCTAAAGTATCCTATACTTAGATCGTCGTAACTTTCCTTTAATATTCGTCGTCGTACCTCTTTGGGTATATATATCTATCCTTAGTATAAGAGTAGACTATTCTCTTCTTAATATCGCTTACTTAAGCCCGAGAGCTTCCTAACTAAAGAGTCTTATTCTAAGTATATCTATATCTTAGCTTTTAGGGTATCTATATCGGATATAACTATTCTAGTGGCCCTCAATATTTATATATCTAAGACTATATTACTAGTATTTATATCTAGATATAAGATTACCCTATATTCTCTTTCTTTTATTATTAAATCTAGTTATCTACTTAATATATCTATAAAAGCGTTCTCTATTCCTTTATAATATTATATTTTAAAGTCGTAGTATACTAAGATTTCTATATACTATCTTAATTATTATCGAGTTAATTCCTTCGTGATTATAAAGTATATCAGGTTCTAGTAATCGCTTATTACTATAACTCGGTGTTTGGCTCCTTATAGTTCTTATCTCTATTTCTTAAATATAATAACAATTACTAATAATTCCTTATTATAGGTATTATAATTCTGTTCTATAGGTATTATTATCCTAGTATAGTATGCTATAAATCGTAGTTTTCTATTTTTATCTTTCTACTATAATCTGGCTCTAATAGCGTAGTCTAATGCGTCTATATCAATATATACTTCTTTATCTAGGTCGAAGTATAATCATATATCTCTATATCTAAACTTTTTTTTTAGTTCTTAGAATACTAATTCCTCTCGTTTGGTCTATAAGAATTCTTTTCCTTTTTTAAATAGTTCCGTCAATAGTTTCGTGATTACTAAGAATTTATGGATATATTATTAGTAGTAGTTTGTAAGTCTGTGAAACTACTAAACTTCTTTTACTATCGTTGGTGTAGGCTATTTATTAATTACTTTACTCTTATTTGGGTCTATCTAGATTCCTTTAATTAATATAACGTATTCTAGAAACTTAACTTCTTATCTATAAAACTCGTATTTTAATACTTTGAGGTATAGATTATACTCCTATAGTCACTTAAGTATTATTCTGACTTTTTCCGTATAGTCCTCGCGGCTTCCTTTAATGAAGATAAGGATATCGTCTAAGTATACTACTATAAATATATCCAGATATTCGCGTAGTACGTTATTAATAAAGGCTTGGAACGTTGCTAGTACGTTGGTTAATCTAAAAGGTATAATCTAATATTCGTAAAGTCCAAATCTCGTTCTAAATATAGTCTTCTATTCTTCTCCTTTCTTAATATATATCTGGTGATAGACTTCTCGTATATCTAATACTATAAACTATATAGTGCCTCTAAATTAACTCTATAGTTCTTTAATTAGGGGTAAAGGGTATCTATTCTTAACTATTATATCGTTGAGTTATCTATAATCCACATATAGTTATAGTGATCTATCCTTCTTTGGTATAAAGATGATTAGGTATCCTATCGGTAATATTGATTCGCGTATATATCCTTTTTCTAGATTCTTATCGATATATATCCGTAATTCTTCGAGTTCTTTTTCTATTAACCTATATGTAGGTTTATATATAGGCTCTATCCCTTCCTTAAGGGGTATCTTATAATCCTATGCCTAATATTCTGGCAAGCTTTTTAATAGTTCACGTTCTCTAAATACTTTAATTAAATCGTGGTATTCCTAGAGTATCTATTATCGTAATTTTTCTAATTCGGTAGCGTCCTGCTTTTAGTAAACCGTTCTCTACTTTCCTTATAGTGATCGATCTCTTATAGTTTTCCTAGTTCCCTTTTTAATCTAGAGCGCCATGCCTAGTATCTATCCTCTATCCTTATTCTCGTTACGGGTGGCCGCCAAGGTATCCAGATTCTGGTTAGAGCGGCTTTTCTTTCTACTATCTAGTTATAATGTGCTATCTCTCTAGTTCACTATTAGATTATATTTTTATAACTATGGGAGTCCCAAGATAATATTATATCCTCCTAGGTTAGTCACGTTAAAATACTCTTTTCCCTCATACCATCCTTTAATATATACCTTTATATTAGTAGTCTCTTTATTCACGATACTGGTCCACTCTTCTTCGAGTCCTCCTAACTAATATAGTTCTTCTTTTTCTTATATAGCAATTCCTGATTCCTTCACGTATTGTGAGTTAATGAAGTTCCTAGTAGCTCCTAAATTAACTAGGGCTCGCGCATATTTCCCTACTAAGTTCACTACTATCACTAGGTGATGTCTATATATTGTAGCTAGACTCTACTTCTTTTTTAGTCTATTAACTAGTTTGTCTCGGTGTTATTAATTATAAGCTTCTTTTTAAATCGTATCCGCGTATTCGTATATTTCGTCCTATTTAGATTTATCTAATAAGGTTTCCTCTTATTTTTATGCTTTTTATTACTATCGCTATTATTCTTCTTTCTCTTATAGTTTTTATCTTAGTATTCTGATCGTACTTAGCTAGTACTCTGTTACTATATCGTCCGTGAATTCTACTATATATCCTTAATATAAGATTTTTACTCTCCGCTTATTATTCTAGTATATGATTTCTAATTTCTCGTGCGGTATAATATTCTTAGTATCTATTATTTCGATATTTTATCTATTAATCTATCCTTAGTATTTATTATATATAGTATATTCCTGATTATTATAGTATCTCTGGTAGATCTATTTATTGTTTTTGTATTGCGGGTATTACTTGCAATCCTTATAGTGAAGTCTTTATTCGTACTTCTATATTTCCTTAAATATATGGTATTTGTAGTAGTAATCCTATTTATACTTGTCGTGGTATAGATAAGCTAGATCACTAACCTCTCTTTATTTTTTTATATTATATATAAAATAAAGGCCCTTTTATTTATATACTATCTAGTGTTTATCGTTGAAGTCATTCATATATTCCTTAAGGCTATTCTTAATCTTTATTGGTTATTTATTTTTACTATAATATAGTTCCGCGTATAAGTTTTTTCATCTCTTACTTTTATATATAGGTTCGTATTCGTATTCTTCTATTATTAATCTAGTTAGGTAGTCGTCTTTTTTAAATATTTCCTTGAACTCCTATCTATATAGTAGTAGTTCTTCCTTAATTGTTAGTAATACGTTTTCCTAGTCTAAGTCTTCTTAATCTAACTCTAGTACTTCTTCTTCCTCCAATTTGGTTTCTTCCTCTAAGTCTATTTATTCCGGGGTTATAATTCTTTGATTGGGTCCTATTATAGGATCGTACTCTTAATCTATAGATAGGGTATCTCGTTCTTATTATTCCCTCCTATATCCTTTTAGGTACCTCTATTCCTGTCCTAGCGTCGCGTCTTATCTTTATAATACTAGTCTTATTACTCGTAGGTACTCTTTTTATTTAGAGTCCTTCTTATATCTAGGTTCCTCGTTACTACTAAGCCTTGCTATAGTGGTAGTGTTAAGTCTCTTTCTAGTTCCGTAGTACTTTATATTATCTATACTACTAGGCTTTGCTATAGTAGTAGTACTTAGACTTTTCCGTATATCTCTCTATTTCTTTCTATAATTCCTTATTTGGTGTTCTAGTTTTTTATAATAAAAATATAGCTTCTGTTTTTTATATTGTTCGTTCTTTTCTTTATTAAAGGGTCTTTTCTTAGTAGTATCGAGTTCTATTAGTGTTGGTCTATAGTTATCTTATTTACTCGTGCTCTATTGGTTCGTTCCTTTCTAAAAGGTTACTTTTCCTTATTATAGGTTCTATAAGTTATATAACTGATTGTTGATTCATACTATTATTTTAACTATAGAGGTATAGTTCGCGAATAGTCCTATCTTAATAGTTTTGTATTAAGTCTCCGATTTGAGTCCTTGCTTAAAGATAGCTATTTTCCTATTATTGTTGTGGATCTCTAATTCTTAATATAGTTACTATAACTATACTATAAACTAAGCTGCGTCTCTTATCTATTATAGGTTAGCTAGTTTCTATTTAAGTGTTTATTTACGGTCCGTATCTCTAAAGAATTATCTAATTATAGCTTTAAACTATAGATAGCTTCCTAGTATATCTATATATATTTTTAGTTATCTCTAGGTATTAATCTAGTCCTCAAGTATTAGTTTAAACTATATAGCTATAGTATTATATAAGTAAGATCCTATAAAGATTACTTTCTTAACTTTAGTAATTCCTAATTTAGTAGCTAGGTAGATATTATATTTACTTAAGAAGTGCTCTAGCTTATTATATTCTCCTTTAAAGGTATTAGGTATTCTAATCTTAATTAATACTCGTAAATCTCCGGTGCGTGCTTTTAGAATATATATTTTGTTAACTAATCCTCTAATCTATATTTTATACCACTAGATATCGTCCTTATAATCTTATTTATTGACTTTCACTTCTAAGGTAGCGATCTATTACTTAAGTTGGGTCAGGATATAGTTAGGGTTACTAGTAGTTCCGCTTATAGTAGATATATTGGTTAATTAAAGGTAGTTATTATTCCTAATTAGCTCTTTAAATATTTAGGGTAGGGGATATATACCTAAATGTTCCTTTTAAGTAAAAGTACTTCTACTAATCGGGGTTGTGATATCGTGGTAGATACGTATGGGTATAACCTTTACTACTAGTTATAGATAGATGTCGAGGTAGTAAAGGGTAAATAGTAAGTCGAAATCTCTATTTAGGTACCTATAACCGTAAGTATAGGACGATCAATACTATAAAGGTTAGTTATTAGTATAAGGGATAACATCTTAATAAAAGGGTGCTAAGGTGCTTTATAGATAGATTAGAGTAGTAGCGAAGTATTAATAAAGCTATTTAATTATAGAAAGATACTTTAATATCTGGCTTCAAGGTTATAACTCTAAGTCTGGCTTAGTGTTATAGCCACACTCTGAGTTCCTTATCTATAATAAAGCTAGTACACTAATTAAGTCTGGTATAAGGGTGGCTTAGGATATTAAATAGATAAAGGGAAGTGTACTTATATTGATTAGTGCTATAAAGCTATAACTTACTATAAAGGCTACTTTAATCGTAAGTATCAGAAGATAACTCTTAATTAAGATAGGTGATGAGTCCCCTTATATATATAAGATAGTAAGGTCTCTTATTCTACTTTACCGCTAAGGTCCTATCGTGGACCTGTGTCCTAAGGTCCCGAGTTAGACCTTGCCCTTAAGGTCCTATTATAGATCTTTCGGTCGAGGTCCTATACTAGACCTATCTATAGTCTTGGTATTTAGGACCTCTCTTAGTTATTACGTGACTTGGGGAGTCCCTGAGGTTATTCCTTTCCGAAACCTTGTCCTTCCAATAAGCGTACTTATCTGAGCTGTGCCGCAGATGGTCTGTAACATCTATTCTATAGGTATTATTATTTTAGTATAGTATACTATAAGTTATAATTTCCTATTTTTATCTTTTCACTATAACCTAGCTCTAATAATATAGTCTGATATATTTATATTAATATATACTTCTTTATCTAGGTTGAAGTATAATTATATATCTTTTTATCTAAACTTTTCCCTTAGTTCTTAGAATACTAATTCCTCTCGTTTAATCTATAAGAATTCTTTTCCTTTTCTAAATAGTTCCGTTAATAGTTTCGTGATTACTAAGAATTTATAAATATATTGTTGGTAGTAGTTCGTAAGTCTATGAAACTACTAAACTTCTTTTACTATTATTGGTGTAGGCTATTTATTAATTACTTTAATCTTATCTAGATCTATCTGGATTCCTTTAGTTAATATAACGTATCCTAGGAACTTAACTTCTTATCTATAAAACTCGTATTTCGATACTTTGAGGTATAGATTATACTCCTATAGTTACTTGAGTATTATTCTGACTTTTTCCATATAGTTCTCGCGGCTTCCTTTAATAAAGATAAGGATATCGTCTAAGTATACTACTATAAATATATCTAGATATTCGCGTAGTATATTATTAATAAAAGCTTAGAATGTTACTAGTGTGTTAGTTAATCTAAAAGGTATAACCTAATATTCGTAAAGTCTAAATCTTATTCTAAATACGGTCTTCTATTCTTCTCCTTTCTTAATATATATCTAGTAATAGGCTTCTCGTATATCTAATACTATAAACTATATAGTGCCTCTAAATCGACTCTATAGTTCTTCGATTAGGGGTAAAGGGTATCTATTCTTAACTATTATATTGTTAAGTTATCTATAATCCACGCATAGTTATAATAATCTATCCTTCTTTAGTATAAAGATGATTAGGTATCCTACCAGTAATATTAATTCGCGTATATATCCTTTTTCTAGATTCTTATTAATATATGTCTATAATTCTTCGAGTTCTTTTTCTATTAACCTATATATAGGTTTATATATAGGCTCTATCCCTTCCTTAAGGGGTATCTTATAATCCTATATCTGATATTTTAGTAAGCTTTCCGATAGTTCGCGTTCTCTAAATACTTTAATCAAATCGTAGTATTCCTAGGGTATCTATTATTGTAATTTTTCTAATTTAGTAGTATCCTACTCTTAATAAACCGTTCTCTACTTTCCTTATAGTGATCGATCTCTTGTAGTTTTTCTAGTTCCCTTTTTAACCTCGGGCGCTATACCTAGTATTTATCCTCTATCCTTATTCTCGTTATAGGTGGCTACTAAGGTATCCAAGTTCTGATTAGAGCGGCTTTTCTTTCTATTATCTAGTTATAATATGCCGTCTCTCTAGTTTACTATTAGGTTATATTTTTATAACTATAGGAGTCCCAAGACAATATTATATCCTCCTAGATTAGTTACGTTGAAATACTCTTTTCCCTTATACTATCCTTTAACGTATACCTTTATATTAGTGGTCTCTTTATTCACGATGCTAGTCCACCCTTCTTTAAGTCCTCTTAACTAATATAGTTCTTCTTTTACTCATATAGTAATTCCTAATTCCTTTATATATCGTGAGTCAATAAAGTTCCTAGTAGCTTCTAAATTAACTAGGACTCGCGCGTATTTCCCTACTAAGTTCACTACTATCACTAGGTAATATCTATATGTTATAGCTAGACTCTACTTCTTTTTTAGTCTGTCGACTAGTTTATCTTAGTATTATTAATTATAAGCTTCTTTTTAAATCGTATCCGTATATTTATATATTTTATCCTATTTAAATTCATCTAATAAGGTTTCTTCTTATTTTTGTGCTACTTACTACTATCGCTATTATTCTTCTTTCTCTTATAGCTTTTATCTTAGTACTCTAGTCGTGCTTAGCTAGTACTCTATTACTATGTTATCCGCGAATTCTACTATATATCCTTAATATAAGATTTTTACTCTCTACTTGTTGTTCTAGTATATGATTTTTAATTTGTTATATAATATAATATTCTTAGTATTTATTATTTTAATATTTCGTCTGTCGATCTATCCTTAATATTTATTATATATAGTGTATTCCTGATTATTATAGTATCTCCAGTAGATCTATTTATTATCTTTATATTATAGGCATTGCTTATAATCCTTATAGTAAAGTCTTCGTCCGTGCTTCTATATTTTCTTAAATATATAGTATTTATAGTAGTAATTCTATTCGTACTCGTCGTAGTATAGATAAGTTAGGTCACTAACCTCTCTTTGTTTTTTTATATTATGCACGAAATAAAGGCTCTTTTATTTATATACCGTCTAGTATTTATCGTCGAAGTTATTTATATATTCCTTAAGGCTATCCTTAATCTTTATTGGTTATTTATTTTTACTATAATATAGTTTTATATATAGGTTTTTTTATCTCTTACTTCTATATATAGGTTTATATTCGCATTCTCCTATTATTAATCTAGTTATATAGTCGTCTTTTTCGAATATTTCCTTGAACTCCTATTTATATAGTAGTAGTTCTTCCTTAATTATTAGTAATGCGTTTTCCTAGTCTAAGTCTTCTTAACCTAACTCTAGTACTTCTCCTTCCTCTAGTTTAGTTTCTTCCTCTAAGTTCGTTTATTCCGGGGTTATGATTTTTTGGTTAGGTCCTATTATAAGGTCGTACTCTTAATCCGTAGGTAGGGTATCTCGTTCTTATTATTCCCTCCTATATCTTTTTAGGTACCTCTATTCCTATCCTAGTATCGTATCTTGTCTTTATAATACTAATCTCGTTGCTTGTAGGTACTCTTTTTATTTAGAGTCCTTCTTATATCCGGGTTCCTCGTTACTACTAAGCCTTGCTATAGTGGTAGTATTAAGTCTCTTTCTAGTTCCGTGGTACTTCGTATTATCTATACTACTAGGCTTTGCTATAGTGGTAGCGCTTAGACTTTCCCGTATATCTCCCTATTTCTTTCTATAATTCCTTACCTAGTGTCCTGGTTTTTTATAATAAAAACATAGCTTCTATTTTCTATATTATTCGTTCTTTTCTTTATTAAAGGGTCTTTTCTTAGTAGTATCAAGTTCTATTAATATTAGCCTATAGTTATTTTATTTACTCGTGCTCTATTAGTTCGTTCCTTTCTAAAAGGTTACTTTTCCTTATTATAGATTCCATAAGTTATATAACTAATTATCGATTTGTACCGCTATTTTAACTATAGAGGTATAGTTTGTAAATAGTCCTATTTTAATAGTTTCGTATTAAGTTTCTAGTTTAAGTCCTTACTTAAAGATAGCTATTTTTCTATTATTGTCGTGGATCTCTAGTTCTTAATATAGTTACTATAACTATACTATAAACTAAGCTATATCTCTTATCTATCGTAGGTTAGCTAGTTTCTATTTAAGTATTTATTTATAGTCTGTGTCTCCAAAGAACTATCTAATCACGGCTTTAAACTATAGGTAGCTTCCTAATACGTCTACGTATATTTTTGGTTATCCCTAGGTATTAATCTAGTCCTTGAGTATTAGTTTGAATTATATCGCTACGGTATCGCGTAAGTAAGATCCTATAAAGATCACCTTCTTAACTTT
>QQSR01000358.1:0-10274 GCA_003664465.1 Trichophyton mentagrophytes | reverse complement strand
ATTCTTTCCCTCTGGCTTTAAGATTATAACTCTAAGTCTAGCTTAGTGTTGTAGTCACGCTCTGAGTTCCTTATCTATAATAAAGCTAGTACACTGGTTAAGTCTAGTATAAGGGTAGCTTAGGATATTAGATAGATAAAGGGAAGTATATTTATATTAATTAGTACTATAAAGCTATAATTTACTATAAAGGCTGCTTTAATTGTAAGTATTAGAAGATAACTCTTAATCAAGGTGGGCGATAAGTGCCCTTATATATATAAGATAGTAAGGTCCCTTATTCTACTTTACTACTAAGGTCCCATCGTGGACCTATGTCCTGAGGTCCCGAGTTAGACCTTGCCCTTGAGATCCTATTATAGACCTTTCAGTCGAGGTCCTATACTAGACCTATCTATAGTCTTGATATTTGGGACCTCTCTTAGTTATCACGTGACTTAGGGAGTCCCTGGGGTTATTCCTTTCCGAAACCTTGTCCTTCTAATAAGTATACTTATCTGAGCTATACCGCAGATAGTCTATAATATTATCCCCTCCTTTTCTAACGAATCATCTCGATCGTGTTACAGACCATCTGCGGCACAGCTCAGATAAGTACGCTTATTGGAAGGACAAGGTTTCGGAAAGGAATAACCCCAGGGACTCCCCAAGCCACGTGATAATAAAGAGAGGTCCCAAATGCTAAGACTATGGATAGGTCTAGTATGGGACCTCAACCGAAAGGTCTATAATAGGACCTTAAGGGCAAGGTCTAACTCGGGACCTCAGGACATAGGTCCACGATAGAACCTTAGCGGTAAAGTAGAATAAGGGACCTTACTATCTCATATATATAAGGGCACTTATTGCCCACCTTAATTAAGAGTTATTTTCTAATACTCACGATTAAAGTAACCTTTATAGTAAGTTATAGCTTTATAGTACTGATTAATATAAGCACACTTCCCTTTATCTATCTGATATCCTAAGCTACCCTTATACCAGACTTGACTAGTATACTAGCTTCATTATAGATAAGGAACTTAGAGCGTAACTATAACACTAAGCTAGACTTGGAGCTATAACCTTGAAGCTAGATACTAAAGTATCTTTCTACAACTAGATAGCTTTATTAACACTTCGCTACTACTCCAACCCATCCACAAAGCACCTTAGCACCCTTTCACTAAGACGTTATCCCTCATACCGATAACCAACCTTTGTAGCAGATCGTTACCCTCTTATTCTAAGTTATAAATAGGGAGTATCGTTTCTATTTATATTGGTTTAGTAAGTCTATCTTTCTTTTTAGTATACTCATCGTGTTTCTAAATCGTCTGTCCGTGTTCCTTATAACTATACTCCTGAGTGTGCCCATCTTGCCGCAATTATTAATTAGTATGGCTCCTTAGTAGAATTTTCTTATAATAGCTACTTCTTTTCTTTAGCTCCGTGCTTAATAATAGATTCTTCGAGTAAAAGTTGTTCCTCTTACCTTCGTAAGAACTACGCCTGCGTTAGTTAGTTATCTTCCTAGAGTTATTAGGAAGAGGAGAACTTCTAGTATTAATATCGTTTGGGTAATTCCGATACTAATATCTATTTCTACCTAAATCGTATTTGTGAGCTTTAGTCTTAGCTAGAGAAAGCTTAAAAAAAGTTATCTACTATTATAGAGGAAAATTAGCAAATTCGTGTTTATATAACGGCTTCTCTTTCCGCTATCTCGGGTTTTACTTGTTAAGATAAGGCTATTCTAGGTTCCTCCGTGTCCTCGGATCCTTCCTTGGAGGTCCTAATTATAAATCTTTTATCTGGTAATACTTCTTAATTGCCTAAGTCATATTCTAAAGGTTCCTTATAGGTTTATAAGTATTTTCTAAGTTATTATAACCTCTCTATTTCACTAAGTAGTGAATTTTTCCGCTAATTTTCTTTTCTTCTAGAATCCTTTTAACTTCGTATTCTTATTCTTGGTTTTCTTTCTAGATTTCTGGTTCGTATAGTTTGGCGTTCTAGAGTACTTTTGTAATTAATGAGATATAAAACACTAGGTATATTTTTATATATTCCGGTAATTAGAGTTTATAATTAATTTATCTAAGTTTCTCTAAAACTTTGAATGGTTCGATCTTTCGATGATTTAGTTTATTATTTAGTCTTGTAGTCTTGATATTTCGTCATAGTAGGAATACTTTCTCCCCCTTCCTAAAGGTTAGCGCTTCTATATATTATTTATTGTAGTAGTTACTTATTTAGTAACTTAGGAATTCCAGTTCCTTTTTTATATTTTTATATAGTATTCGTAATTTTTCTACTAATATCTCTACTTCTCGTACATGAGTCTTCACTTTTCTGGATATTTTTATGACTTTTGGTTCTCGTCTATAGTTTATAAAGAAAGGTGTTATACCTATTGAGGCTGTTTTAGCTCTATTATAGGCGAGCTATACTATTAGTAGTAGTTTAACCCAATTATTCTATTTATAGTTAATATAATATCTCAGATACTATTTAATAGTCTGATTTATCTATTTACTCTATCCGTCTATCTAAGGGTAATACGCCGTAGACGCTTTCTATTTAATCCCTATTCTTTTAGTAAGTGTCTTTTAGAATTTACTTATAAACTGTATATCTCTATCCGATATAATTTCGTTAGGTAATCTATGATTAGCAAAAACTTATTGTAATAAAATATATACCGTATCTGGTACTGATATCTTTTTAATAAAGGGAATAAAGTAAGTATACTTTGTTAGTTAGTCTATAATTGTTATTATTATATCGTATTGTATGCCCGTCCGTGGCTCTTTTAATTTCGGTAGTTTTATAATAAAGTCTATCGCTATCGATTTCTATAGTATATCCTTATATAGTATAGACTGTAAAAGTCTATATAGTGCGTGTTAGTTGTCCTTATTCCTTTAATAGGTGTCATACTCCTAGATGTATCGTCTAATATCTCTCTACATACCTAGCCAAAAGTAGTTTCTCGTAACTCGTTCTATAGTTTTATTAATTCCGAAGTATCCTATATTTAGATTATTATGACTTTCCTTTAATATTCGTCGTCGTACCTCCTTGGGTATATATATCTGTCCTTGGTATAAGAGTAGACTATTCTCTTCTTAGTATCGCTCACTTAAGCCCGAGAACTTCCTAACTAAAGGGTCTCGTTCTAAGTACGTCTATATCTCAGCTTCTAAGGTGTCTGTATCGGATATGACTATCCTAGTAGCCCTCAATGCTTGTGTGTCTAAGACTATATCACTAGTATTTGTGTCTAGATGTAAGATTACCCTATATTCTCTTTCTTTTATTATCAAATCTGGTCGTCTGCTTAATATGTCTGTAAAAGCATTCTCTATTCCTTTATAATATTATATCCTAAAGTTATAGTACGCTAAGGTCTCCGTATACTATCTTAATTATCGTTAAGTTAATTCCTTCGTGGTCGTGAAGTATATCAGGTTCTGGTGATTGCTTATTACTATAACTCGGTGTTTGGCTCCTTGTAATTCTTATCTCTATTTCTTAAATACAACAACAATTACTAATAATTCCTTGTTATAGATATTGTAATTCTGTTCTGTAGGTGTCATTATCCTAGTATAGTATGCTATAAGTCGTAGTTTTCTATTTTTGTCTTTCTACTATAACCTAGCTCTAATAGCGCAGTCTGATGCGTCTGTATTAATATATGCTTCTTTATTTGGGTCGAAGTATAATCGCATATCTCCTTATCTAAACTTTTCTTTTAGTTCTTAGAATACTGATTCCTCTCGTTTGATCTATAAGAATTCTTTTCCTTTTCTAAATAATTCCGTCAATAGTTTCGTGATTGCTGAGAATTTATAAATATATTATTAGTAGTAGTTCGCAAGTCTATGAAACTATTAAACTTCTTTTACTATTATCGGTGTAGGCCATTCGTTAATTACTTTAATCTTATCCGGGTCTATCTGGATTCCTTTAATTAATATAATATGTCCTAGAAACTTAACTTCTTATTTATAAAACTCGTATTTCGATACTTTGAGGTATAGGTTATACTTCTATAGTCGCTTAAGTATTATTCTGACTTTTTCCGTATAGTCCTCGCGGCTTCCTTTAGTAAAGATAAGGATGTCGTCCAAGTATACTACCATAAATATGTCTAGATATTCGCGTAGTACGTTATTAATAAAGGCTTGGAATATTACCGGTGCGTTAGTTAATCTAAAAGGTATAATCTAATATTTATAAAGTCCAAATCTCGTTCTGAATACGGTCTTCTATTCTTCTCCTTTCTTGATACGTATCCGGTAATAGGCTTCTCGTATATCTAATACTATAAACTATATAGTGCCTCTAAATTGATTCTGTAGTTCTTTAATTAGGGGTAAAGGGTATCTATTCTTGACTATTATGTTATTAAGTTGTCTATAATCCACGCATAGTCGTAGTAATCTATTCTTCTTTGGTATAAAGATGATTAGGTATCCTGCCGGTGATATTGATTCGCGTATATATCCTTTTTCTAGATTCTTATCGATATATATCTGTAATTCTTCGAGTTCTTTTTCCGTTAACCTATACGTAGGTTTATATATAGGCTCTATCCCTTCCTTAAGGGGTATCTTATGATCCTATGCCTGATATTCTAGCAAGCTTTCCGATGGTTTGCGTTCTCTAAATACTTTAATCGAATCGTGGTATTCCTAGGGTATCTATTATTGTAATTTTTCTAATTCGGTAGTATCCTACTTTTAGTAAACCGTTCTCTGCTTTCCTTGTGGTGATCGATCTCTTGTAGTTTTCCTAGTTCCCTTTTTAACCTAGGGCGCTATGCCTAGTATCTGTACTCTATCCTTATTCTTGTTACAGGTGGCCGCCAAGGTATCTAGGTTCTAGTTAGAGCGGCTTTTCTTTCTACTATCTAGTTACAATATGCCGTCTCTCTAGTTTACTATTGGGTTATGTTTTTATAACTATAGGAGTCCCAAGATAATATTGTATCCCCCTAGATTAGTCACATCGAAACACTCTTTTCCCTTATACTATTCTTTGATATGTACCTTTATATTAGTGGTTTCTTTATTTATAATGCTGGTCCACTCTTCTTCGAGTCCTCCTAACTAATATAGTTCTTCTTTTTCTTATATAGTAATTCCTGATTCCTTCACGTATTGTGAGTTAATAAAATTCCTAGTAGCTCCTAAATCGACTAGGGCTCGCGCATATTTCCCTGCTAAGTTTACTACTATCACTAGGTGATATCTATGTGTTGTAGCTAGACTCTGCTTCTTTTTCAGTCTATCGACTAATTTGTCTTAGTATTATTAATTATAAGCTTCTTTTTGAATTATATCCGTATATTTATATATTTCGTCCTATTTAGATTTATCTAATAAGGTTTCCTCTTATTCTTGTGCTTTTTATTGCTATCGCTATTGTTCTTCTTTCTCTTGTAGCTTTCATCTTAGTATTCTGGTTATGCTTAGCTAGTACTCTGTTGCTATATCGTCCGTGAATTCTACTATATATCCTTAATATAAGATTTTTACTCTCCGCTTGTCGTTCCAGTATATGATTTCTAATTTCTCGTGCGGTATGATATTCTCGGTATCTATTATTTCGATATTTTATCTATTAATCTATCCTTGGTATTTATTATATATAGTACATTCCTGATCGTTGCAGTATCTCTAGTGGATCTATTTATTATCTTTATATTACGGGCATTACTTGCAATCCTTATAGTAAAGTCTTCGTCCGTGCTTCTATATTTCCTTAAATATATAGTATTTGTAGTAGCAATCCTATTCGTACTCGTCGTAGTATGGATAAGCTAGGTTACTAACCTCTCCTTATTTTTTCGTATTATATATAAAATAAAGGCCCTTTTATTTATATACCGTCTAGTGTTTATCGTCGAAGTCATTCATGTATTCCTTGAGGCTATCCTTAATCTTTATTAGTTATTTGTTTTTACTATAATATAGTTCCGCGTATAAGTTTTTTCATCTCTTACTTCTATATATAGGTTCGCATTCGTATTCTCCTATTATTGATCTGGTTAGGTAGTCGTCTTTTTTAAATATTTCCTTGAACTCCTATCTATATGGTAGTAGTTCTTCCTTAATCGTTGGTAATACGTCTTCCTAGTCTGAGTCTTCTTGATCTAACTCTGATACTTCTCCTTCCTCCGGTTTGGTTTCTTCCTCTAAGTCTATTTATTCCGGGGTCATGATTTTTTAGTTAGGTCCTGTTATAAGGTCGTATTCTTGATCTGTAGGTAGGGTATCTCGTTCTTATTATTCCCTCCTGTGTCCTTCTAGGTACCTCTATTCCTATCCTAGCGTCGCGTCTTGTCTTTATAACGCTAGTCTCGTTACTCGTAGGTACTCTTTTCGTTTAGAGTCCTTCTTATATCCGGGTTCCTCGTTGCTACTAAGCCTTACTATAGTAGTAGTGTTAAGTCTCTTTCTAGTTCTATAGTACTTCGTGTCGTCTATACTACTAGACTTTGCTATAGTGGTAGTGCTCAGACTTTTTCGTGTATCTCCCTATTTCTTTCTACAATTCCTTGCCTGGTGTCCTAGTTTTTTATAATAAAAATATAGCTTCTATTTTCTATATCATTCGTTCTTTTCTTTATTAAAGGGTCTTTTCTTAGTAGTATCGAGTTCTATTAGTATTAGCCTATAGTTATCTCGTTTACTCGTGCTTCGTTGGTTCGTTCCTTTCTAAAAGGTTACTTTTCCTTATTATAGGTTCCGTAAGTTGTATAACTAATTGTCGATTCGTACCGCTATTTTAACTATAGAGGTATAGTTTATAAATAGTCCTATCTTAATGGTTTCGTATTAAGTCTCTGGTTTGAGTTCTTACTCAAAGATGGCTATTTTCCTATTATTATCGTGGATCTCTAGTTCTTAATATAGTTGCTATAACTATGCTATAAACTGAGCTACGTCTCTTATCTATTATAGGTTGGCTAGTTTCCATTTGAGTATCCGTTTGCAGTCCGTGTCTCTAAAGAACTATCTGATCACGGCTTTAAACTATAGGTAGCTTCCTAGTATATCTGCGTATATTTTTAGTTATCCCTAGGTATTAATCTAGTCCTTGAGTATTAGTTTAAACTATATAACTATAGTATTACATAAGTAAGATCCTATAAAGATCACCTTCTCAACTTCGGTAATTCCTGGTTTAGTAGCTAGGTAGATATCACATTTACTTAAGAAGTGCTCTAGCTTATTGCGTTCTCCCTTAAAGGTATCGGGTGTCCTAATCTTAACTAATACTTGTGAATCTCTAGTACGTACTTTCAGAATATGTATTTCATCGAGTAATCCTCTGATCTGCGTTTCACACTACTAGATATCGTCCTTATAATTCTATTCGTTGACTTTCGCTTCTAAAGTAGCGATCTATTGCTTAAGTTGGGTTAGGATATAGTTAGGGTTACTAGTAGTTCCGCTTGCAGTAGACATATTGGTTAGTTAAAGGTAGTTGTTATTCCTAGTTAGTTCTTTAAACATTTAGGGTAGGGGATATGTACCTAAATATTCCTTTTAAGTAAAAGTGCTTCCACTAATTGGGGTCGTGATATCGTGGTAGATACGTATAGGTATAACCTTTGCTACTAGTCGTGGGTAGACGTCGAGGTAGTAAAGGGTGAATAGTGAGTCGAAATCTCTGTTCGGGTGCCTATAACCGTAGGTGCGGGATAATCAATGCTACAAAGGTTGGTTATTAGTATAAGGGATAACGTC
Source organism: Trichophyton mentagrophytes (assembly GCA_003664465.1). Classification (NCBI taxonomy): domain Eukaryota; kingdom Fungi; phylum Ascomycota; class Eurotiomycetes; order Onygenales; family Arthrodermataceae; genus Trichophyton; species Trichophyton mentagrophytes. Next base: position 2,529 of record QQSR01000358.1, on the reverse strand, counting down.
TTAGTAAAAGGGTGCTAAGGTGCTTTATAGATAGGTTAGGGTAGTAGCGAAGTGTTAATAAAGCTATCTAGTCGTAGGAAGATACTTTAGTATCCGGCTTTAAGGTCGTAGCTCCAAGTCTGGCTTAGTGTTATAGTCACGCTCTGAGTTCCTTATCTATAATAAAGCTAGTATACTAGTTAAGTCTAGTATAAGGGTGGCTTGGGATATCAGATAGATAAAGGGAAGTGTGCTTATATTAATTAGTGCTATAAAGCTATGACTTGCTATAAAGGCTACTTTAATTGTGAGTATTCGAAGATAACTCTTAATCAAGGTGGGCGATGAGTGCCCTTATATATATAAGATAGTAAGGTCCCTTATTCTAATATAGTACTACTCCTGGTAGTCTCCCTTCAGTGCTATATGGAACTATTGCTCCCAGTGCTATTATGGTACTATCTTGTCGTAGTGCCATTGACACTATCCAGTGGTCTTGGCGAGTTGGCACTGTTCGTAGTCACGTGATCTATAAGGTTCTCCCGTGCCGTAACTTTGTTTGTCCAATGAATGTATTTATCTGGGCTGCGCCGCAGGTGGTCTGTAACAGGTGGCCGCTAAGGTATCTAAATTCTAGTTAGAGCGGCTTTTCTTTCTACTATCTAGTTATAATATACTATTTTTCTAATTTACTATTGGGTTATATTTTCGTAACTATAAAAGTCTTAAGATAATATTATATCCTCCTAGGTTAGTTATATTAAAATACTCTTTTCTCTTATACTATCCTTTAATATATACCTTTATATTAGTGGTTTTTTTATTTATAATACTAGTCTACTCTTCTTTAAGTCCTCCTAACTAATATAGTTCTTCTTTTTCTTATATAGTAATTCCTAATTCCTTTATATATCGTAAGTCAATAAAGTTTCTAGTAGCTTTTAAATTAACTAGGGCTCGCGTATATTTCCCTACTAAGTTTACTACTATTACTAGGTGATATCTATATATTATAGCTAGACTCTACTTCTTTTTTAGTTTATTAACTAGTTTATCTTAATATTATTAATTATAAGCTTCTTTTTAAATTATATCCGCGTATTCATATATTTTATCCTATTTAGATTTATCTAATAAGGTTTCCTCTTATTCTTATACTTTTTATTACTATTACTATTATTCTTCTTTCTCTTATAGCTTTTATCTTAGTATTTTAGTTATACTTAGCTAGTACTCTATTACTATATTATCCGTGAATTCTACTATATATCCTTAATATAAGATTTTTACTCTTCGCTTATTATTCTAGTATATGATTTTTAATTTCTTATATAGTGTGATATTCTCGATATCTATTATTTTAATATTTTATCTATTAATCTATCTTTAGTATTTATTATATATAGTATATTCCTAATTATTATAGTATCTTTAGTAGATTTATTTATTATCTTTATATTACGGGTATTACTTATAATCCTTATAGTAAAGTCTTTATCTATACTTCTATATTTTCTTAAATATATAGTATTTATAATAATAATCCTATTTATACTTATTATAGTATAAATAAGCTAGGTTACTAACCTCTCTTTATTTTTTTATATTATATATAAAATAAAGGCCCTTTTATTTATATACTATCTAGTATTTATTATCGAAGTTATTTATATATTCCTTAAGGCTATCCTTAATCTTTATTAGTTATTTATTTTTACTATAATATAGTTCTATATATAAGTTTTTTTATCTCTTACTTTTATATATAGGTTTATATTTGCATTCTCCTATTATTAATCTAATTAGGTAGTTATCTTTTTTGAATATTTCCTTAAACTCCTATCTATATAGTAGTGGTTCTTCCTTAATTATTAGTAATATATTTTCCTAGTCTAAGTCTTCTTAACCTAACTCTAGTACTTCTCCTTCCTCTAATTTAGTTTCTTTCTCTAAGTCCGTTCGTTCCGGGGTTATGATTTTTTAGTTAGATCCTATTATAAGGTCGTACTCTTAATCCGTAGGTAGGGTATCTCGTTCTTATTATTCTCTCCTATATCCTTTTAGGTACCTCTATTCCTATCCTAGCGTTATATCTTGTCTTTATAACGCTAGTCTAATTACTCGTAGGTACTCTTTTTATTCAGAGTCCTTCTTATATCCGGGTTCCTCGTTGCTACTAAGCCTTGCTATAGTAGTAGTATTAAGTCTCTTTCCGGTTCCGTAGTACTTTATATTATCTATACTACTAGACTTTACTATAGTAGTAGCGCTCAGACTTTTCCGTGTATCTCCCTATTTCTTTCTGCAATTCTTTGTCTAGTATCCTGATTTTTTATAATAAAAATATAGCTTCTGTTTTCTGCATCATTCATTCTTTTCTTTATTAAAGGGTTTTTTCTTAGTAGCATCGAGTTCTATTAGTATTAGCCTATAGTTATCTTATTTACTCATGCCTCGTTGGTTCGTTCCTTTCTAAAAGGTTGCTTTTCCTTATTATAGGTTCCATAGGTTATATAACTAATTATCGATTTGTACCGCCATTTTAACTAT
>QQSR01000357.1:0-10386 GCA_003664465.1 Trichophyton mentagrophytes | reverse complement strand
GGGCCCTCCCAAAGAGCCCAGGCGTTTTTCTCAAGAAATTCTCCCAGGGTTTTCCCAACACGATTCAGATTTGGGTTCTATTTATAGTCAAACCAAAGAGAGGCTTTCTTTTAAACCCCCCCAAAAAAAAAAACAAATTTATTTTTATAAAAAAAAACAAAAAAAAAAAAAAAAAAAAAAAAAAAAAAAAAAAAAAAAAAAAAAAAAAAAAAAAAAACTCAAGACACAATAAAAGGCTACAACTGAAAATGGCAAGAGTTTTATTAGCTCTTTTTATATGAGTTCATGTCCTGACAGCTTCCAGTCCTTTTCCTTTTGTACCACTTCTATCTACTTCCTTCCCCATTCATTCTTTTCTCTTCCCCACAATACCTCCTTTGCTTGTCTCGCTGACTGTACCGATTAAGTATTCCCCCCCTAACTAGACCCATTTAACTAGACCCATTTAACTTAGCGTCTTTATCAATTTAGGATCTTTATGGCGTTTAAACTAGATGGCACACATTTTAAATATGTGTATGGAATATTCTAAATCGACTATCTTGTATTCTATCGTAGGATATAACGTTATTGTCAAGCATCCATCCCCATTCTCGGGCTCATTTCATTAGACTACCCGCATGGAACAATGAAATACAGAGAGAAACAAAGAGAAATAGCCGACACCCTCCCACTCTATCCAATGAATTACCCGAACTATATATTACATCTGGCGTTATTCTCCTCGAAACGTCCAACACGGTGTTTGCCTGTTTTCAAAATTTCCCAAGTCCCAGCTGTCTCCCCATCAGCTCTGCAGTCAAGTAGCAAGTCTTCCAAAGATTGACAAAGTCAAGGTTGCTAGTAAATGACTCCACCAGTCCGAATGGAAGCATGCTTGGAATCCAACCTGTAATCCATCCATATTAGCATTTCACTCCTGGATATACTAATTACTCTACTCGCCTAAGATGCGAAAGTTAACTTACCTTGCGCCAGCTCTAAAGCCCACCCGTCCATGGCATAATGAATTGACTGTCCTCTGGGCAAGTGGTTGACATCTCCTGGCCAGTATACGGTGGCCTCAAGCTGTCCTGGTCTATAGGCCTTTTCTGTGCCGTTGAGAATGACAAAGTAGTCATCAGCCAGGTGAAGGCCGGAATGTCCGTTGGAATAGATGGGAGTGCCGTAGAATATCAAGTATTCAGTAATAGAGGCGTGAAGAATAGTGAACGCTCCCATGGCACTTCCGTGGTTACTACAATACGCGTTAGTCAACACTCTAGGAACTGTTGCCTGATACAGCAATGGGATATATAATCATATAACTCAGGGAGGAAATACCTCCAAATCCATTTGTCTGGGTTGGTGGTAAAGGGCGCAATATGTTGACTGCCATATTCCTCCTGCAACGCTGCGTTTAAATCCACCATCAACGCAGTGACATTGTTGGGATGTTTGGCAATCGATGCCTTTGCCAATTCCTGAAGCCTTGATGGCTTGAAGATGTAAAAGCTGCTGAGATTCGAGTCAAGCCAATAGAAAAGAACGGTAAGGACAGACAGAGTCCCGATCAAGGTTGCAGCGCGCATTGTAAACGGTAATAGCTGTGGTAAATTGCACCAACTGCTGAACAATAGTGACCAGGAAAGAGAAAAAAAAAAAAGGCCCCAAGAGAAATACTTCGCCTTTTGCCCAAACGGTGCAGGGTATGGAGCAGTATTTAAAGCAAGGCTGTGGATCAATGAGATGGATTAACTACCGGGATCAGCTTTGTTTAACTAACTAAATAACTAACTAGTTAGTTTCGGTTCCCGGATACAGGCTGAAGTGGATGGGCTGATGTCCAAGACACCCATAAAAGGACGCAACCTACACTTTTTTCCTACGAGTAGCAGTGCAATGCAGAGGTCACTACGAAGTACCAGCTATTACGCTAGACTGAATATATAAGAGTAGCTTCGTCGCTATGACGTTCCAGACATAGCCGCGTCTTGGACGTCTTCGCTCCTCCCAAGCTCAACTTGGGCAAACTGGGGCTGACTAAGCAGCGAGCACCAAAATTGACCGAAATGAAAACTCAACGGCTGCGACGAAGATCACAGACATAAACCACTCGGAGAGACAGCGCCGCCTGTTTAATGGCACCCTCGGACCCTAGCCATGTGGGTATCTCGCACTATGAGATTCTCGGCCTCCCTCATCCTCCAGTCTCGTTGAGGAAGCAAGACATCAAGGCGGCCTACCACCGCGCTTTGCTCCAGTATCATCCAGATAAATCTGGCCCGTCAATACCATCGTCCTCACCTGGAGAAGCTATAGGAAAGCAGAGTAGCCTATCTGGCACACTAAATACCCATAAATCCGGAGAACCTCGTACCGTGGACCAGATTACAACTGCCTATAAGGTTCTTTCCAGTCCAACAGCAAAAGCTGAATATGATCAATTTCTTCTACTATCGGGAATTCCAAGGACTGGATCAAATATTGGGGGGAACGGGAATGATGACGTGGTTTTCCGCACTGGCTTAGAGGTGCTTGACCTTGACGATATGGCCACGGAGACAGTTTCATATCAGTCCGATGGGAGTGGAGAGCAAGAGACTATTGAAACGTGGTATCGAGGTTGTCGATGTGGCGATGAAAAAGGGTTTATGGTTACCGAGGAAGATTTGGAGAAGGAAGTAGAGAAAGGAGAGGTTATTATAGGCTGTCGGGGGTGTAGCCTGTGGGCTAAGGTGGTGTTTGCTGTACACGAAGACATTGATGGATGAGAGTCTACGACTAATTTACATTTCTTACAACAACCACCATCGATGAGGAAACAGGAACTTCTCAGTCCGTCATTATGGTGAGAGGCGTCCCTCTTTACCTACGGGATACTAGCCTGCAAACTCTTTTGGAAGGGGCCTCCGTTACGGCAGGTTGTTGTTCCTCGGACAACTAGGCAAATGCCCTCGCAAGGAAAGGAAGCTAGAGGATATGGGAATTCCTGGAACCTTTTATTATTGCATACTGGACACATCCCTAGCATCGCTAAACAGCATGGGAGTTAACCTCCATATCCTCTTTTCATTATCCGCGAGAGCTTTGGTATAGCAATGGCAGGATTTCACACTGAGAACCTTCTTGGATCCAATGACTAATGACTGCTACTACTCTTGAGTATACTATATAACCTTGAAGTCTTTTCACGTATTGTTGGCGTTTATCTTCGAATTTCTATAATCAAATACACAACTCTTAGATGATATAATTCTATAAACATGCAGGCCATAAACAGATCTACTCCGGAGGATTTTTGACCTGCCCCCATCGTTATGCTTATTTTTCAGTGATGATACGGGTTCCCTTCTCCCTCAGAAGCAGACGAAGGCCGCTGCTGTTGACGCTTTGTAGCTGTCTGAAATTTTTCTATAAAATTGAGGAATAACACAGGATTTATATAGATCCAACCCAGACCCTGGATCTAGCTACTTTCACAGAGGATATATATTTTCAAGGCTATGCCTGGTTGTATGCCACCGAAAACTTTGGTGGCGGTAAAGCAGCAGCGCCTGCGGCTAAAATGGGAACCAGGTGCTCACTAACTCGTTAGTTAGCTAGTTAGTTAACTACTTTAACTAAAGTCTCTAAGCGCGAAGTTGCCAACGTCCTCAAAACCACGACAAGTCACCGCCGCGACTTGACCAGCCACGTAACACGTTTACGCCCAATATGTCGAAGACGATTGAAGTCACGTCCATAGAGGAGTTCATAGCTCTGCTATCAATGACTCCTGTTCTAATAGCGGACTGTAAGATACCCTTCCCCCCAAAAAAAAGCTCTCCGAGCCCGCCCCTCGTTACCCCACTAACTTCAACATCACCTATATCAAAATAATTGCCTTACTCTCAACTATTCCTATTTCAGCATGAAACTAAGCATTTTTGCTTTCCTATAGTTTATGCGGACTGGTGCGGACCATGTAAAGCAATAGCCCCGGTGTTTGAGAGCCTGTCGCAGCAGCATGCTGGTGACAAAGTGAAGTTCGCAAAGGTCAACGTGGACAAACAAGAAGAGATCGCAAGGCTCTTCCATATCACAGCGTATGTACCCGGTGATTTCCTTAAATTTTAGCCTCTACTACTACTGTGGACAGTTTGGATGTGGAGTTTAGCTGGTGCTAACATGTCATGTTTCCTGTTTTAGTATGCCCACATTTATTGTTTACCATCACGGCGAAATCCTACGAGAGATAAAGGGAGCGGGGAAAGAATCTCTCACCACTGCGGTTATGGCTGGCGTGCAGACTGCCAACGGCGAAGCCCCTGAAGTGTCGAAGGAAATAAGTAGTGATGACGGTTCGACCTGGCTAGGTGCTCCTGCCCCACGAACTTACCAGGACATTACAGATGAAGTAGAAGTGAAGGGTATAGATATGCTTAACCGTGACGACGAAGCCGGCCCTGCAAGGAGTTTGTTCGACAGCCAGATTCCCAGTGCCCTTGCCGCAGCCAATACTAAGGGCAAAGAAAATGAACCTAAAACCCCGGACTGGGTGCTAAGTGACACAGATGAGCAATTGATTGTGTTCATCCCATTTCAATCCTCCACCAAGGTTCACTCTCTACAAATAACTTCACTCCCACCATACAGCGATGACGAGGAGGATGCACTTATGCGGCCAAGGACTATTAAGTTCTTTACAAACCACGCTCACATTATCGGATTTGAGGACGCGGATGACTCCAAACCTGTGCAGACTTGCGAAATATCTCCGAAGGCCTGGGATCCAAAGACGGGCACTGCCACTGTTGAGCTCCGGTATGTTCTGTTCCAGGGAGTTTCTTCCCTCAATGTGTATTTTGTCGACGGTGATGGAGATGGCGAGAAGATAAGAGTGGACAGATTACGCATCTTCGGCGAGAAAGGGGAGAAGAGGGAAGGCGTTATAGAGAAGGTTGGCGCTTCAGGCAATTGAAACAGGCTATCTATGAAGCGCACTCAACGCTTGCTTGTCTAGAAAATCTATAACTCGCCACAACAAAAGGAACCTTCATAGCATAATAGCAACAGCGGAGGCTTCCATTATCATACACGTACGGAGGAGTACTCTAGACAAGGTATATCCAAAGCAGTACGGAATACGTATGCAATGAGTGTTTGATCCCAACAAATGGCCGTTCCTGCTGATATGTAGAACGGCCAATAAAAGTAAGAATCAACGTGCAATTTCATCTCTCTGGGACGCAGCTGACACCTAAATGGATAACATCACTGATGAACCTGTCTGTACAGACAGCTTCAGACGCATAGGTAACACGGGTAATGATAGGAATCATTTTACGCTGCGTTCGCCGCACGAGAGAGAGAAAGGAAGAGAAGAAGAGTAAGAAAAACGCGACGGAAAAAAATCTTTTATTCCAAGCTCGACAAAGCACGCTAGTCCGTATACAGAAAGGTACAAACGGTGCAAACAGAGCCTCGCCTAATGCTGAATAATCATATCACGTGATATGATTTTCACGATTGTCTTTTGCAGAATTTTTCCCTTCTTCGTCTTCTTTTCTCTTCTTCATGGCCGATGATGGGATATACGGGAGGATGACTCTCGGTATCTATGAAAACATAATAGGAAGAGACTGAAGGGCTATATGGCCCAATGATCTCACTTGACACTTTCGCTGAGGCCAATGTTACCATGTTTTTCTTTCCAGTTCTGCATTTTACATCTTTCATGACTCTCCCGAAGAAGGGTATCTTAATAATGCCTTCGCTTGATTCCCTCTTCCTTTTCCCAGTGGGATTTAATTTTTGTCGATAAATGACTGGTATACCATGACGTCATGAAGGATGACTACCTTGGTGTCTATCCTTTCCTGCCGCGGTAATAAGCATCCGAGTTATCATATGCTTGCGGAGACTTTGATATTAGGTGCATCCAGAAAACGAAAAATGGTGCCCATTTTTTGCCTTGTACAGAGTATATCTCTTTATTCATGTGCCATTGTACCTTTGGCTAGAAAGACTGACAGGCTTATGAATGTGCCTCTGAATCTGATGGCAGAGGATATGATCGCCTGATCGACACCATGCGATTTCTCTTTGTCGGTTTTGTGTCCCGTACCATGTGGCACTTTGACATTCTGGGAGAGGCAAATTCTAGATGGTTTTTCTTCTTTCCCTCTGAAGAAGAGAGTTGGGTTATTGGCAATAACCTGCATATGCTATTGGATCTGTCATGCTTCTGGAAGGCAAACGAAACAAAAAAAAAAAAAAATGAAATAAGGATGGATTATGGGAAGTGGCATATTCGTTGCGTGTTTCAAGTTACTGAATGTTGAACATGATTGATGTGGGCACAATAGTTAGAAGGAATCAAGAAGTCATCATTGTAGACCATTGGCATGCCTTCATCTTGATCCCCACCTGCTTATTTGCTGTGATGTACAAAGAATTTCATTTGGAAGACTGGGGAAAAGATCTGGAAGGTTTAAGGAAGATAAATAGACTACAGATAGCCGATGGGCTGAACCGGAGGATTAGTAAATGATCAGATGTATGGCGTTCGGTTTTTGGCAATGATTGTAGCAATGGCAAATTTTCTTGAGAAATACGCAGCGAAAGAGAGTGCATATTCGCCTCAGTCGGTAGTTTCACAGTTTGTGGTACAATCGCAAAATCTAAGCGATCAGTGGAGTCTTCCCAAAGTCGAAGTGTAAAGCCAAAATGGTAAACGACGAATATGGGGAAAGGAAGCGTCTTGGATCGACACCTGCATACTTTAAAGGCAAATCGCTGGTGTGATCAATAGTCCAGTCTCCAATAGCGAGGCAACCGTGTGCCTGGTCCTCAGCGTGTGGGGGCCATGATGCTCAGGCGCCTTTTCGCGGTTCTGGCTCTGCTAGCGCAAAAGTCCACCAAGGAGATGATGGAGCTGTCGCGTTAAACTCCGACATATTGGGGGTTGAGTTTTTGGGTGGGAAAGATGAATTGACTCTGGATTGGAAGGGAGCAAGTCCGGAGAACAGAACTGCCGGGAAGCTAAAGTGCATTAATATCGTATCTCGTAATTTGTAGCCTGCACAAGGGCTTCAGCAAAGTGTGCTTTTGCACCCTTGGTATCTGTGAATCTGCGTCGTGTTATCTGGATTAGTCGAGGGCAAAATAAGCAACAAGGGGGAGGATTGTAATCGGAACTGTGTATTTATTTGCCGGTGCACCAATTCTCGTGTACCGGTTCTTCCATGTACCTTGCCGTCGGAACCATGATAACTAACAAACAATAGCTTCGGCCTCGACTTACTGAAGTCAACCTGTATCTTCAGGGAACATGCCTCTTTGCCTCGCCGCTCTCACCTTGGCGGATATTGCGAAGCTTTCCAGTTTCCAGTCCTATCTCATCACATGCTGTGAAGCCAGCTGAATGCAAGGAATGGAAGTGAATAATAATATGGCCAAGAGTGACTCAGAAGGAACGGGTAATGGAGGAAGTGGAAAAGCTCCAGCCAAACAAAAAAATAACATCCGAGACAGTTTTCAGGCATCATCATAGGGTCCCATTATCCGGTCCAGTATGAAAATGTGCAAATAAGCCCCCGGCGCAACTCGTATAGGCGGTCCAGTGTGGCCATTATTGGATGATTTTTTCATTTTTTTTTTTTTCGAAGTTCCCCGCCTCCCGTCATCGCTCGGACGTGCATCCACTGGCACGGCGGATTTGAAGGCGCCCTTTGGACGTTGGCCAATGCATGGACTCGATTTTTTCACGATGTTGCCTCATACCTGGAGTGCGTCATGTTGGAGGCCGCTTGCCTCAAAAGGCTGATATTATTCGAAATACTTCTCCATCCGGAGGAGGGGAACAAGTGTGGGAAGGTAACTCTTTTTGCGTGGTATGAGCTGAAGAGAATTCCTCTTGCTATTCAACATCATAATGATAATGTTTCGGTATGCGAGCAACACCACAGCCGCCAAGCGCTGTCGGGACATTTTTGGGCCATGCATATATTGGAGGCCATTATATGTAGGATTGGCTAAGCCTGTTGGTTTGGTTACAGCGATCGTGTTCATCATCACACAAAATATGCAAAAGGTGATCTCTCGTCACCGGCCTGAACGGCGTTTTGAAACGCAGAGTCATGGAATATCACAGCTGGGGTATTATTAAGGCAAACCCGAGAAATTGCCTCTTGAGCATGATCGCGGCGAAATCATACCATGCAGAGAGTTACTCTGTTGTTTCGTTGATGCAAGGTCAGTGTTTTACATCGCCCTTGACTTTTTGAGTCTGTCGTCCTTCTGTGGACGCAGTAGTATTGTGGCAAGATAGTCTGCCTGGCTCATTATTCATTCAAGAGTCCAACCATGGAAATTAAGCGACAGAGATGTTTCAGACCACAGTCATATATATATAGAAATACACCGAAGCAACGCATAGACATATCCTTATTGGCTTGTTTCAACTGGTAAGGTGTGGGAAAAAAGGCCCATTTGGAACTTTCGGAGATGGCGATAATATGAGATTCCTGGAGCGTTTAATATATTATAGGGCTCCGTATGTGGTGCCTGGTAGCGAAAAAAAAAAAAAAAAAAAAAAATTGATAGATTTGCCATTTATAGAACTTGTTTCAGTTATTTTCGCTCGAATCCCGCAGTCTGTTCTAGGCAGCCCAGATGCGTTCAGAGCAAGACAGTTTGTATATTCGAAAGGAAGAAGGTGATCACCTTGCCGGAAGACGGAGAAGGAGCCTGCTCAGGCACAACCTTGGAACGGCCTTTTGTCGATTATTGCTGACGCCAATGGCAACAGCATGGGAAATTAAATATAAGCAGGACTAGGCCATTTTATGCACGAAGATATTTTATCTGCCGCACACAGTCGGAAGACTTTCGACTTGAGCATATATTCGTCGGGTTCAACCTGTGCCTGACCCGGCAAGGCTGCATTTCCATCTCGCCCATACCACCCTCCTCCATGCACGACGGAAGAATTGCCTCTGCTCGGGGACCTGTCGTTGGCCCTTCCCTAGTCCTCTGTCGAGTTGCTCCGAGCCATCCATCCTCTGGGCCCTTGGGCGGCCGAGATGGAAGAACAGCTGGATGGGCTTCTGGCGTGTTTCACAATATCCTAGGGTTCAGACACTAGTCGAAGCTTCCTGGTATGCGCTGGTGGAGAAACCATCACATCGCCTGGGTCAGGAACAGACTTTCATGGTGTGTTCCTGTTCTGCAGGGGGTGTGGATGGCCGACAGCAAAGTTTCCCAACTGGTCGTTCACAGTTTCCACACCTCCGTGACAACATTTGTGGAAACCAAGATCTCTCTTGGGTCCTCATTTGTCGTGGACCCAGCCCGAGGGCAGTTGATGTGCCCCAACCCTCCGAAGCACGGAGTATACACCTTGGGGTTTTTGTAAAATGGGTTCAACGCTTCCAAGCCCGGGAGCACGGGAAGGTGGTCGTGTGCAATTGGCCCTTTGATATTTCTATCAGTCATGCTCACATCTTGTCGAGCAGCTTTTGCCGAAACAACAGCTGATGGGAGCTGGTTTGGTCAACCGAGCCATTTTTTTTTATTTTTTATTTTTTTTTTACCTTTCTACTACCCCGGATCTGAGAGGCTTGTCGGTCGTCTATCGGCGCGGCGCCATCGCATAACCATTTCACATGCTTTCTCCTCTTCCAACCTCGCTGCGAAGTCCAGATGTACGCATCGTACACGCGAAGCGTGTGGTGATTTACCATGGGGATTTGCCGCCGCTACTGGTAGAGAGAGGAGATTATGGCTAGTTCTTTCTCCCTATCGATCGGCCAGAGCCGCTGACCATCCCAATGCACGATCGAGATGCGGGCGTTGCGGGCAGCTCATCTCATCTCGATCTAGTCGATCTGTCGCGGTCACGCTGGAGTCGACGTGTAGACTATGTCCATAGTACAAGGCTCATCGGCGGCGTGTGACAAATGAAGAGGATATCTTGAATTCGCGACCTTGAAAGATATCCTGGAATACGCCAGGTCGTCGTCGTCGTCGTCGTCGTTTGTTCCAAGGCAGGATTACATAAGCAGTGATGTGTCTGCTGGACTTCCAACTTTCGACTACATGCATGTTATATCAACAACATCAATTCTCAACGTCAACGCTCGCAGGCATTCAAGCAAGGAAACATCACATTCCATAAAATATAAAGCAAAAAAAGAAAGGTAAAAGAAAAGCAAAAAAAAAAAAAAAAAAAAAAAAAAAAAAAAAAAAAAAAAAAAAAAAAAAAAAAAAAAAAAAAAAAAAAAAAAAAAAAAAAAAAAAAAAAAAAAAAAAAAGAACTCCACCAACTAGTCGTGGTAATATTATTTTTTTTTTTTTTTTATTTATAAATACAAATAAAAAAAACAAAGACAGACACTCCAACCACACACATAGTTCATATTC
>QQSR01000356.1:0-10785 GCA_003664465.1 Trichophyton mentagrophytes | reverse complement strand
TGTGTGGGTGTGTTGTTATTTTTTTTTGTTTGTCTTGTTGTTTTGTTGGTTTGTGTTTTGTTTTTTTTGTTTTTTGTTGTTTATTGTTTTTGTTTTTTTTTTTTTGTTTTGTGTTTGTTTTTTTTTGGGTTTGTTTGTTTTTGTTGTGGGTTTTTTTTTTTTTTTTTTTTTTTTTTTTTTTTTTTTTTTTTTTTTTTTACGATTAAATCCAGAGTATTATTTACTAGGAGCCATAGTTGCATGGGAATGATTTGTTAAATGGGGTATATAGGTCTTTGACATTAGTTAATGCTACTTTTACCGTTATTCGTAGTGCGCTATTTGGATATCAAATTGCGACGTAAATTCCACGCGCCTTGCTTCATCGTGTCACCGACATATTCATTCTTCATATCATAAATGGTGGTTGATCCAAAGAGGACGAAGACTGCTATAGTCATGGAAAAGAGATGGGAGATTAAAATGCAAATCCAAGATGGGCCAGACGTTTACATCTCCTCCACTGCACAGTTCGGGTGCAGGACATATACCACTTTAGGTTCCTCAGCGGGCTGTTCTCCGCCATCAGTCTCCATCAGCCCATCTCCACGTATTTGCATAAGGATATTATCCTATTGAGTGATGTCATGTTAGCTAATGTATACCGAATGCTCATCAAAGGAAATATTGAAACTTACCTTAACCATTCTCCTCAATATCTTCGTCACCAAAGATCGCTCATGCTCTAGCTCTTCTTCATTGTTCAGCTCGGACTCAACTTGCTCAAGATAATGAAGGATGAGATCCTCTTCTTCAACGCCTTTTCCGCTTCGGTTCTCGTCATCATTAACACGGCGAACAAGAACATTTAGGACACGCATGTATTTATCGTAAGTTATCTTCACCTTCTGAGATCGATTCTCGCCGTTGGCTTGCGGGGCATCGGTGTTTTGTTGCGTATTTTCATCCTCATCCATCATATTGTGGTCCTCGGTATCAGGTTGGTTGGTTGCCGCAGGAGGTACCTCCTCATCGTCGACGTCAACATCATCCTTCTCGACGGTAACGATACTCTGCCTCAGCAAGTCGTATGCCTCCTTCACAAAGCTGGGAATGACCTCTTCAACACAATTGGCTTTGGCCACAGCTTCAGATAATCGAATCAAACTCTCTAGTTGTCGCACGGTGATCCTGTAGCTACTTCTGCCCATACCTCCTTGTGCGTCATCCGCTCGGAGCTCTTTATATTTCTCAACAACAAGAGCTCTAGCCTCTTCGGTAAAGACTGGACGGAATGTTCGTGCAAACCGGATATATCTCTGTAGCTGCTCTGTGGATAATTCAGGTTTAACGGCCTCATCTCGGTTCATATGGACATTTACAATGTGATCTGCAAGGTTTCTGTCCACTGCCTCATTAGGGTCATCTCGAATAACAAAGAAAAGATCGAATCGACTCATGATAGGAGCACTGAAGTTAAGATTTCCTCGGAGAGTAGTCTTGGGATTATATCTTCCTCCTATAGGGTTTGCGGCAGCCAGAATACTTGCTCGTGCATTAAGAGTGGTGTGAATTCCGGCTTTGGCGATTGAAATAGTTTGCTGTTCCATGGCTTCGTGGATAGCAACCTGATCGCTTATATCCATCTTGTCGAATTCATCGATGGCGCAAATTCCACCGCCATTCTATACATGCATTAGATAATCCTTGTTATAGGGATGGCGGTGTTGGGCTCAACTTACTGCAAGCATCAGGGCTCCAGCTTCAATCGTAAATTCTCCGGTTTCGGGATCTTTAACGACCGCAGCAGTAAGACCGGCGGCAGATGATGCTTTACCACTGGTATAAACTGCTCGCGGATGCAGTTTACAAATGTATCTATAGAGACGAGTTAATTCAAAGAAATGCGGCGTCACCAAATTAGAGAGACTTGGAATAGACTTACTTCAAAAATTGACTCTTGCTGGTAGACGGATCACCAACAATACAGATATTTATATCACCACGAAGCTGCATCGATTCCTCTACTGTTCGTTTGCTGACTCCACCGACTAATTGCAGGAGTAAACCCTTTTTGATCTGATGATGACCATAAATCATAGGAGCGATTGAATCAATCAGTCGGGCATATATGTAGTCGGAATGCACCATCTGCTTTAGGTCCTGGACTTCATAAGGGGTTAACGAGTGAAGTAGAGCAGTTTGTGCCTCCTCTTCAACATCATCTGGAGCCTCCACCTGGTTCAAGGAAGACAGAATATTTGGAGCCTGGCCGGTTAAGTTCTGGTTTGACGACTGGCCAGGGGTAGACAAATCAGGAGTCACCATGCATGCAAGGAACGCAAGGCGATATGTGAGATCTCTCACACCAAGCGATTTCAGACCGCTGACACCATTACCGCCAACGTCACCGCCTCGGAAATTTCCACCATAGTCTCTAGTTGCTTCAGGCCGAACGCCAGGCAGGCCTGATTGGCTGATATCTGGAATCACAACAAGCATTCCGGTAAAGATACACCTTTCACCAGCCTTTGCACGGTCAACCATCTCTCCGCGTAAGATTACATCCATCGTCCTGGGCATGCTTCCAGTGGGTATCTCATGTGCCGACTCTTGCAGCTTGACCTTCTGCCAGTCAACGAAAGTGCTTTTCCTTATATCCAGGCGCCATCCGATACGGTTACCACACGTAGCACTTGTACACTGGGTAGGCTCTGTAAATTTAAAACTTTGTTCGATATCCGGGCACACATTGTTGCAGTTCCCACAAATGAATGTTCCCAGTGCAAGTTCTGGACGTACTTCAGACGTCCTTGTGACCGTCCCTGATATGGAGGAGAGTGTTCCAATCTGTGCAGTTCGCAGTTGTCGAAGCCGTGAGACGAGTGGAAGATTATAGAACGCCAGGGTAAACACTTTATCAGTTTGCTGGTACCTGGTCTTCCCTGCTAGAGAGTCCGGTTCTGTGCTATCGAGAGCTACCGTTGAAGTCCCGGCCTGTGACGAATGACTTCCAAGTTGTTTATGCGCACGGAAGTATTGAGGCTCGTATTTTGCAATCAAGTTATGTAGCGCCTTTGTGAGATAGGGCTGAAATCTGTAGTATTGATTTACAATTGCATCGGCAAGTACTTGGTTCGAGTTGAGGTGGGTAAAGTCGACGTAGAGGGTAGAGAGCTGTAGTTTTTGCATTCCGTGGATCTGGGAGATATAGTATTTATCACTGAGCATCTCCGATGATGTAGGAGGAGCACCGGATGACATGGGATCTTCAACGTGTGTTTCTAGCAATTCCTCAAAGGCCTGCTGCACCTTTTCACCAGCTACATCGCGGACCGGGGGTGGTCCTCCGCCGTACATAGGGTGTCGAGGACGCCGGGACGACCTGCTCCCAGCACCGACGACCTGGTCATCGGCAAATCCTGGTGCCTCGCTCATGGGCGCATTGCTCTCTGAGGCCAGCGGGAGGCGGGAGCTCGTTGGCGGGGCGTCAGACCGCTGAGAGCTACCCAACATGTGGCCGCCATCTGCCTCCGAGGTCATAAGCTGATCTAAAATTGACGACATCACGAAGTTCTCATTAGTATTAACATGTAACAAAAATTGGAAAAGAAAACAGCTGCAACAGCTGGCGTCGTCGATATCGTCTTGTCGTTCGCTTCTGCTCGTCTTTTGGGTTGAAAGTTGAAGTTTTGATAAGCAAAAAAAAAAAAAAAGAAAAGAAAAGAAATAGTCGCGACAAGTTCGCGTCTACGCGTTAAGTGGTTTTTCTCACGTGATATAAAATTGTCTCTCCTATTCATTCAAGTACCCCGTAGACATTAAAACAATGCTCGATAGAAGAAGTAGAAAAACTATCGATTACTGGTCTAGTTACTCCGTACGTAGTCGTTGACTCGTGATCGTAAACTGCATAAGGGGCGTGAGGGCATGGTCGGCGAGGCCGGGGCTGGCTGGCGTGTTATATCCATCCACTGTACCGGACCGGCAGCTCGTTCAGGATGCCCTCAGAACCGTAGCCGACCCCAAGAAGGCGGACCCTTTCGATCTTGCCGCCAAAGTCATCCTCAACGGTGCTATGCCAGTCCTTCAGGTGCGCGCGGACCTCGTTGTAGACCTCAGGGTCATCTATCATGAGCAGGGCAATAGCATCGTAGCCCCCTGCACCAGGGACAACACCGCCAATAACACCATCCAGTTTACCAAGTGAATCCAATAGCTCTGTCTGTACCATTGGCTCAACGGGGACTTCGCTCTTCTTTGTCATTGTTTTAATCCACATCCTCGACTTGAGCAGCAGGTTGCGCAGCTCGTTGAAGTCTGCCCCCGGACTGTGGAGCAGTTTCCTCAGTTCAAACCGTATCTTCTCGTTGTTTAGTTGCAGATTAGCCCATATAATATCCGCTTCCTCGCGGTTTTCGTCTCGCCAACGAAGGAGCTTCTTCACCATTCCTGGAGTCTGGGAGCCGCAGTCAACGTCGCAGAGAACCATTCGTATACCCATGGGTAGCTTGAATCCAACATCATGGCACTCGGTGTCCCACGGAGCACCTGCGTTGACATCTTCGACAACGGCAAACAGGCGGTCTTCAAACCCGGCAGACCCAGGTTCACCCAGGCCAGCAAGTACAGATGGAGAGAACCGTCTGTAGTAGCACGATCCGTAGACGGCGGCAGCAACATCGAAACCAGAGCCTATCTTCCCCTGTGCGGCGCAGTGCGCAGCTTGAGCCAAGTTATGTAATTTTGCTTTGTTCTGGGAGAGCTTTTCGGGCTGAACGGTCCGATGGACGACCAGGGCAGATACTAAAGCGGTTACCAGTGCGGCGGACGAGCCCAGGCCTGTCTTATGCGCATCCTGCAGCCGTACTCCAAATTTCTTGAATCCTGCATACCCGCTATTGGGAGAACCACTTGCAGTGGTTTCAGAGTAATAGTCGTCGTCCGCGAGTATGGTCACGACAAGGGAACCAATATTGTGGGAGGCAGAAACATAGCTCACGTATGTCAGCGCGTAGTTCAGAGATGTCTCGACGAATGGATTTCGGGGCCTGTTGACCCAGGAGCGGATTAGCTATATTGATTCGTCGGCCGTATTAAGGTAAACGACACCAGGTTCATGAAACAGCCGTGCAGACAAGGGAACGGGGGCAAAACAGCAAAAAAAAAGGGGAGGGAACAAGAGCATAACGAACCCGTCGTCACATTGGACGGCCCTGACACCGCCTCCGTGGTCAGATCGCTGGATCTTGTACTTCCATACGGCATCGACAAACTGCGGTGACTTGACGGTGACCGTATCCTGCACCGCTTCCTCCTGCGCCCCGCTGTTGACGAGAGCTGGCGGGATTTCAGCTGCTCCCACAGCTCCGTCTGCCGCTGCCTGGCCGCTGTCCAGCTGTGCAAGGCCCTCTGTTTGTGTCTCCGCCGCGGACGGCCGTCTCTTGACGCTCTGCTGTTGCACCACCACATGGATCCTGGCATCCAGGGCACAAACAGTCCCTGTGTAGTCCCTGTCCAGGACCAGGTAGCCTCCCGCAAGCAGCACCTTTCCAGGCGCCGATACGGCCGTCTCTGTCGCTGCCTGTCGTTGCTCTATCATCTTTGCTGTGTGCGCAGCCCTGTTGCTCTTCGCTCTGTCGTTTACCACTCTCTGGAGGGCGAGCTCGAGGTGGCGGGACGCAGCTTCGGCGGGTGGGATGGAGACGGATCGGCTGTGGCTGGGGGCTGATCCAGCACCGTCCATCTAAGCTTCTTGGGCGTCTCTGGCACTTGCTTAGGCTCGACCTCGCGCTGCAGGGTTGCGGTGGCTCGAATACGGGCGATGTGGCTGAACGCTGCTGGAGTGCCTGGCGGAGTGCTGGTTCAGGGGGGGCCGCAATTGCTGGTTTCTGACTCGCTGGCGGCGCAGGCAGAAGTACGGGGGAGGTCAGTGGGAACGGCTCGGATTGGGCCCCTTTTCCTTCATCGTGAGACCCGTGACGGAGATGAGCCTGGCTGGTGTCCCTGCTAGCGAGTGTAGTGAGTTTCGCTGGGACGAGGGCGGCTGTTCGTTTGCGGGCGCGAGCCAGCGAAATAAAAGGGACGTCGAAGTTTCCCCTTTTGGCGATTCTGACGACCGTTTCTCTTCACCCTCCATACTCCGTACAACTACATATATTTACTCCGTATATCTACTCCGTACTACACAGCGCAACCTCGAACAGCGCTGGCTTGATCACCAGCGAGCTAGTTAACCAATCAGTTGTTACGGGACTGCGCAGACCGTTTGGCCCAGGATGCGTAAGAAGCTTGTCGTTCCTTGGAAAAGTCTTGTCGTTGCTTGTCGCCGTCCAGCGGTGCTAACAGGATGGCAGATCACTATCGCAGCCAAGCAAGGTCGCTGGCCTGGTACGACGCCGAAGGAGAGGCCCCGAGCCACAATCCGTTTGGGAGAACGAGATCTCGCCCAGAGAGGACGTTGTCGTCGAGCCTGGAGGCGGGCGGCAGTAACAACTACACGATGACCAACATGGACCAGGTCAAGGAGCCGGAGACTATGCATGGCGCTGTGCCTTCGACTGCTGGGACCGACGGCGTCCAGGGAGGAACCGAGTCCGTTACAAGCACCGCTCCTCTTACTCGCGCTGCCGGAGGTGTCAAGGCCAATGAGCAGGACGTCCAGAGAAAATCGGGAGGCTCAGAGTCGATGGACAAGCAGCAGGAGGCCACCACGGAGGAATATGCGCCAGCTCCTGGACATGCAAAACAGTTTACCATTGCTGGCCAGTTGAGAGCTACCCTGTTCAGCTCATGGATCAATATTCTCTTGGTTGCGGCTCCTGCTGGAAGTACGTTGCCCAATTCTTGACCGGGGCCGCTAAAAAGCGATATATGTGCTTACAGTGTGAAGTTATCATGTACTACCTCAAAGTCAACTCGGTCGCTGTCTTCGTGGTCAACTTCATTGCTATTGTGTAAGGTTTTGGGTTTATTGGAGATTGAAGGGAACCGGAGACCAAAAATGCTGACCCATTGGATAGACCTCTTGCCGCAATGCTCGGATATGGAACCGAAGAAATCGCTATGAGGTAGGTTTACCCCTGAGGTTGCTTCAATTTGCGCCATACCGCCGCTAACCATCGCCTCGCAGAACTGGAGAGACTGTCGGCGGTCTTCTTAATGCCACCTTTGGGTAAGTGGTTCTCTCAGGTGAACGTTACTCGATTGCTCACTAACGGTAAATTTTAGCAACGCCGTTGAGCTGATTGTGTCTATCCTTGCGTTGTTCAAGAATGAGATTATCATTGTACAGACCTCGCTGATCGGCAGCATACTGTCCAACCTGCTGCTGGTCATGGGAATGTCCTTCTTCGTGGGAGGAGTGAACCGTATGGAGCAGAATTTCAACGTGACGGTAGCTCAAACTGCATCCAGTCTTCTCGCGTTGGCCGTCGGCAGTCTGATTATCCCGACGGCCTTCCATACCTGGTCAGGAAGTATGTTAGGGCCTCTCCGCTGTATAAATATCCCCAGACTACTAACTGTATCAACTAGATGGCGAGGCCGGCATTGCGGAAATTTCCAGGGGTCAGTCAGTGTATAGTTATCGTGCTTAGAGAGGTGAACTAACGATCATACAGGTACCAGCGTCATCCTGCTAGTTGTGTACGGAGCCTATCTGTTCTTCCAGCTCAAGTCCCATGCTTCTATCTTCAACGCGCCCAGTGAGAAAGTAGAAAAGAGATCAAAGTCCAAGAAGGTCGAGGATGGTGATGCCTCCAAAGGCATTGCTCAGATTGGCGCTGGTTTCTCTGCTTCCATGGGCGGACAGAATGCCCAACAGATCCCGGTGGTCGTCCCTCAGGAAGAAGAGGAGCCCCAGCTCAGTATATACGTTGCCGTGTTTACTCTTTGCGCTTCTACTGCTCTGGTTGCTCTTTGCGCAGAGGCAATGGTACGTACTATACCTGCTTCATGCTGTAAACACTTTCTTTTCTGAATGCTAGTATTGTGTTCTCTTGCTCATCAAGTCCGAAATACATAGGTTTCCTCGATTGACGCAATCACGACTTCTGGTGGCATTTCGGAAACGTTTGTTGGTTTGATCCTGCTTCCTATCGTTGGAAACGCAGCAGAGCACGCTACTGCGGTGACTGTGGCAGCGAAGGATAAGATGGACCTCTCTATCGGAGTTGCTGTCGGCTCAAGCATGCAGATTGCCCTTCTCGTACTACCGCTCCTTGTAGTCATAGGCTGGATTGCTGGTACGTCTTTCCTCACTTGGTTCTTTTTACACTCCACGTCTCCATTTATGAAGCTCTAGGCTAACAATAGGTTATTCTGATATAGGAAAGGATGACATGGTAATTGACGCCTATAGTCCTGTAGATGCGGGTTGTTGCATCTCGCATTATTCATATGATCTATACTAACACAAGACTAGACCCTTTACTTTGACGGATTCCAGGTCACAGTGCTCTTCGTCACCGTTCTTTTGGTATGTATCTTACCCCAATCTTTTTTTGAAAATAAAAAAAAATAAAAATAAAAGTACCCCAGGTATATATGACCGGCGTCTGACTGAACAACCCCCCTGTAACAGGTCAACTACCTTATCCAGGACGGAAAGTCACATTGGCTGGAGGGAGTCCAACTCATGACCCTCTACATCATCATCTCAGTTGCAGCATGGTGAGTAACGCCCCATGTCCATGTCTCCCGCTGTCGACCCTTGCCGGTGTGTGTACGTGCGTATACGTTTGCTGAACACTCGACTTATCCTGCAGGTTCTACCCATCCCGCAGCGAAAAGATGCATGGAATGGCATAGACGTCGCCGTCTCTGTCACCAACTGCCGGTTCATGTTCTTTTTGCCTTGCCTTCTTTCAACCCTGTACGCTATCAAACCTGCAACGTCACACCATGTTGCGGCTGGTAGCTCGCCTCCTCCCCCCTTTTTTTTCGCCTCCTTTCTTGTGATTGATACCCTTAATGATGTTTTACCTTCTACCCTTTAGTTTTTTGCCTTGTCTCTATAGAGTCAGTGTAACTTTATCTAATCAACCTACGCAATATAACAAAGAGAGAGGGAGGGAGAGAGAGAGAGAGTCCGCAACCATAAGCGTAATAAAAAAAAAACCGCCGACGTCTGCAACTTGCAAAACCCGCCGGCCCGCATCTCATCAACTGACGACGAAAAAGCAAGAGAGAGAGAAAAAAAAAAAAAGAAAACAAGAGAAACAGAATAAAATAAAGCAAAGAAAGTAGCAAACCAGCCTGGCCATCGACGCTTGACTCTGCTGTATTTTTCAACCTTCCATGGGCCCCCCCCTCCCCGCGCGGGCGCTGGAATCCCGCCGCAGTCCGCATAGGCTATCCAGCCAGCGCACTCACTCGCTCACTAACAGGTAGTTAACTGTCCCACGACGTCTGATCCGCCCGGCCGAAGCCACTGAGCAGGCCAGCAGCAACCAGAGTCGGCATAAGCATAAGCATAATCAAGCATACGCCGGGCAGATCGGATCGACAGTCGAGCAGTCAAGCGGCTTGGGATCTCCAGACTAGGCCAACGCTTCCCCGGCGCACGCAAGCAGCAAGTTAGCTAGAGTTAACTAGCCTCGCGATGTAACGAACCGACGAGACGGCCAAACAGCCAGCCAGCCAGCCAGCCAGCCAAAACGTCACCACCCCGAACGGGCCCCAGGACACGAAGCCAGAGAGAGACGCAAGCGATGCCGAAAGTCCAGGCCGAGCCCGAGGGAGATAACTCGTCAGTGAGACGGTGGTTCCTGACCGACTTCTGCCCGGCGACGGCGACAGCGACGGCGGCGGCGGCGGCGGCGATGAAATGCCTGCCTGGCGTGGTCTGTCTGTCTAGGAATACGGACGGCTGCGCCCCGAGACAGGTATCAGGCCCTGCCCTGCCTGCCCTGCCCTGCTGGCCTGGCAGCTCCCGAGACGCTGCCTTGGAAGAGCGATTTACGTGAATGGACGGCGGACGGGCCGAGGGGGACATAAAACTAGGTAGGCCTCAGGGAGGTATGTATGTATCAGACAAAGATCAAAGCGCAGGTGCCGTGGATAATATCTTGTTAGTATCTACATGGATGCATCATGCCCGCAGGCTGATTCCTGATCATCGAGAGACCTGGAGCTTAGCTGCGGCCGGATGGTGTCTGTTCTCGCTCGAGTCTGGAGAGCCCCCCCTTTCCGCCGGCTTGTCAACTGGTTATCCTACGAAAGGATGCGGTGAAGATGATTGACATGTTTTTTAATTTATTTTCATTAGTTATTTGTTTCTTTTCTCTTTTTCGTGTTTTTTTTTTTTTTTTTTGTAATTCTTTACCGTGCTCCGCTACCGTGCGAGTGATGATGATGTGTTATTCGCATGTTCGGAGTAAGGCATGAGACAGAAACGTAATAGAAACACTCAGGCCATCCAGCTGCTGGAAAGGCCGGGAGGAAAAAGAAACGACGAAGCATGACGATAATGATAATAGTAATAATGAGATCCGATAGCATCATACAGTGGGTTTGCGTTGTTCCCCTTTGAGTTGAAAAATATAACCAAGACAGCCAACATTCGAAGCCATATATCCATGCCCGTACAAATGCCTGAGTGAAGAGAGATGAAAAAAAAAAAAAAAAAAAAAAAAAAAAAAAAGAAAAAAAAAAAAAAAAAAAAACCAAAAAACAAAACCAAACCCCCCACATCACCCAGGACCCATTTTTGTTTTATTTTAATGTAAATAACAAAAAAGAAGAAACAAACATTTAACCACCGTCCTCACTGGACAAATCAATGATCACCTCTATGTTTTAATA
>QQSR01000355.1:0-10813 GCA_003664465.1 Trichophyton mentagrophytes | reverse complement strand
GCGAGTGCTGACTGTCTTGGGCGTGGACGGACTATGTGGCGATATGTGTGTGGTGTGGGAGGGGGCGAGGACGGGGGTGGAGGATGGGGGTAGGAGGAGGGAAGGGTGGATGGGGAGGGTGGAAGAATGGGGGAGGGGAGGGGGGGAGGGGGGGGAGGGGGGGGGGGGGGGGGGGGGGGGGGGGGGGGGGGGGGGGGGGGTTGGTTCTCCAACACCCACATTCGGGCTGAGTATGAATTGCGAATCCGAGGTAGCTGAAGGGTAGCTGAGAGATGCGATTCTCGAGAATTGTGCGTCGGATACTGGGATAGGGTGTTGTAGCGAGAGAGAAGGCCGCGAAAGCCTGTGGACCAAAGCGTCAGTTGCTGGGTCTTGTCAACCTGTGGCTTCGCACTCACCGTAAGACTAGAACAGCTGTCAACCTAGATAGTCGTACCAATAGAGCAGAATGTGAAGCTTAGTTACCTTTCAGCGAGATGGAGTGAGGCTCCTTATGCGCATCAGCGCCGGAGACGGCTCGTGGCCGCGACATGGGTGGTGGCTACTGCTCGGTCATCGACCTCGAGCTTTCAAGATGTTCTCTTGATGTCTCTTTTGGCTTTCGAGATGGCGGCCGATAAGATAAGATCCTATTCCGGATTCAGTCTAGCGCGCAGAAGCTCCAATTAAGCTCGAATAACACAAGAAACGAAGAAGATCAAAAGGAACCCGGCATCGAAGCATTTTGTTCGATGATAATTTGGAATAGAGATTGTGATGTCTGCTGAGAGACTCTAATTCAGACTATGCGCACTAGCGAAGCAGCTCAAGATCATACAGATAACCAGGGGATTTTATCTTGTTGTACAATCAACTTTCAGGCCGGCGTGTACTTGGATAGTGGATTTTCATACGGAGTATCCTAGCTAGACCTCAAGTTCTGTCGGCCCTTCATGGTTATGTTTGTGTAGCTCAGACTTGAGTACACCATACAGACAGATAGAAAGTATACCTGAATGCAGTATTGGTGTTGGTTGAACTCCTCTCTTAACAGCAATCGTTGTCCCAAGAAGAGTTCAACCTTATCATCAGCCTCCATGTGCTGCCTAGACCGGATCAACTATGATCCAACATGCTGCGGCTGCCTCCATCTACCTCCTAGAATTAAATACCGAGACAAGGGGTATACTATCACTATCAAGCACCAAATCTTGTTGAGGAAGTCTTTCCTCTATAAGCAGTCTACCAACATCTTATAGCTTTGCGGCTTTCTTATTTATATAAAGGCGAAGAAGGAACAACAGCTTCGGCAATTCGTTCTTTTCTTAGCACCTACGACGACCTGTTACTGTTAGATACCACTACGCTCTAGCCAGCGTCATGAAAAGGAAGACACAAACGGATGTAGCCAGTGACCAGCCTGGTCCTGCTCGACGGGCTCGAAAAACCCAGCCTGTGCCAAGGGGTGCAGATGTTATCGAAGTCACTGGCGAAGCAGCATCTAAGTCACCAAAGAAACAGAAAAAGGCGCCTCGTCAAAAGAACGAAGAGCGTAGACTGCGTGCATTTAGGTCCAAACCACCGCAGACGTACTTGGTCAAGTTAGACAGAGCAAGGACCCAAAGGTTAATAATAGCCACGAGATTATTCCCCAGGCCAAGCTCCCTACTGTATAACTAGCAGCATTCTAACGTGTTGAATAGGTTATTTGTCCTTAGGCGGACAAGAGGAGGAACCGAAGAAGTTCCAGAGGAATATATCGACATTGCCGGCTCAACCGGCAACATATACCAAGTTGTCATCGGGAAAGAGCCCTCTTGCACCTGTCCCGATGCAAAGAAAGGCAACCAATGCAAACATGTCGTATATGTAGGGCTCCTCATGCCCAAAGAGAATATCCTCACATCATCAACCCTCTCTCCTAAGTAAATATCCTAAATGTCGTCCCAGGTCCTATACCATGTCCTCCGAGCCCATGAACATCTCCGCTACCAGCTCGCGTTTCTATCATCGGTATGAAAATTCGATTACATCAAACATGAAGCTAAAACAAATACTTACCGAATTCATCCACCAGGAGTTGCGCGAGATTTTCGAGAATGCGCCGCAAAATCCTGCGGAGGCCGCTTCTACAGGTAACACTAAGGGGGTCCGCAAAGAAATTGACGGGGACTGTCCGATTTGCTTCATGCCGCTTGAAGCTGAAAATGAATCTATAGTGTGGTGCAAAGCAGCTTGTGGTAATAATGTTCACCAGGCTTGCTTTCAGCAATGGGTTTCCAGTCAGAGGGGAAAAGAGATCCGATGCGTTTACTGGTATGATGCTGCCCATATACTCCCCTACTACGCTATATTTTGTATCCATTCTAACTGTTTTATTTCAGTCGAACTCCTTGGGAAGCGAACGATGTTCCTGCTTTGGAAAACTTGCTAGAAACAGGTCAGGTCAATAGCGAAGGGTACCTGAATGTTGGTGCGAGCCTAGGGTTGAGCTGCCTACGGGGTATGAATACATCTTTGTATACCATTTCCTTCCACTGATACTGCTTTTATCTCTGAAACTGCATAAATTCCTAGTAAATTAGCTAACTTTACCTGCAGACTGTTCTACATATCATCAGCCCTTGGGTTACCGACGGCGGTATCGCTAGCTCTGACATAATGTGCTTCTCTCGTGTACTTGTGCCCGACCAGGTGTCAGCTATCAAAGTATAATCCGTGCCTCTGGAAGCGCGTTGGATTGTCATACCCTACTATATTCGCTCCTTCAGGTTTAATACATATATAATTAAAGTTCGATTTTCCATTTCGTACTGTAATGTGTTGAGGACACAAATATATACAGCTAAGTAAAGAAATAACAGCCCTTGGTAACGTCCCTATCACGTCCTAGAGAGTATATTATGGTGTGACTATTACACCTCCTTTAATTACAGCGCTACTAACGCCCTCTTCACCTGTCATCCACGACGGCATACGGTTAGGGTCAATCACACCCAGTTCTGCCAGCTGTCGCAGGCCTGCTACGACATCCGAGCCTGAGAATGTGAGTGAGACCACTGTTTGATGAGGAGATGGGCCCGGCTCTAGTGTTGGAGGATCTTGAAGTTGTATCTCGAGACGATCCAGAGCTGAATTTGGAGTTATTTGCGGTAGGGATTGGTCAGTGGCAGTTGATAAGGTAGGTTGGTCAGGAAGTGGTTGAGGCGTTGGGTTGAAAGATGACAAGGCACGATTTGGGTCCCCAGCGGTACCGAACCGGGATATTATAGCTTGTTTTCGTTTCTTTATTAATTGGGAATCAACTCTTGGCTCGTTAACTGGCCTCTTCTGCCTCTTCGTGGGAGAATGACTGAGGTTTTCCTTGTCATCCAATGATGACTTATTTGTATTATTATTTGTGGTTCGAGCGTTTCCATTCATAAAAGGCGCGGTGTTGCTTATCCTGGGCTCCAGGGGCCCAGTCTCAACAACTGCATCTGCAAACACGGTAAAGGCACCGTTAGCAGCAGTTGTTCTCCAAGGCCCCCGGAGTGTAAGCAAGGTATGTAAGCTTTTTGCTGCCAGAGATGTGGAGGTAAGTGAGTATCGCTGCTGGGGTCGTGAGAGAGCTTTCGGGACTGCGTCGTTGATTATGCGTCGCAATGTCCGGGCATCCGTGGAGTACATATTATTCCCATCCCCCCTTTTTGAGCTTGGAGTTAAAACAAGTGAGGAGTATATAAATGGTGTGCTGTCCGGGAAGGCAAGATAGATTAATCTCGAACTATCGATAAATGTATGAGGGGATTGGCGTGGGAATTGGTAGGGGGAGTCGATGGCTAGTATTCGAACGAGTGTTAGGGGGAGTGAATGGAATCGGTGGATATGGTAATGTGCTTTAACGAGTGGTGATATTTCACGCTGCATGGCTTTGATAAAACTGGAAGCCTGGAAGTGCGGAAGAGCTGTCGTATAATCTTCATTGTCCCTAGAGTCGCTAGGTAGTGATAATGCTGATGCGCTGCTTGCATCTATTCGGAACGCTGTCCACCGGTGGCTGGATGGATGTTCTTCGATATGTCGCACATCTGCCATCGCAAGCTGCCGAAGCGTTAAACCATGGCGCCAATCTCCTTCTAGGATCCGATCGATCACTTCTCTCTTTCCACCCTTTTGGCCTTGGAAATCATTATATATTATCTTCAGGTCTTCCACGCTTTGAGCTGGTGAATAGGGGTTCGTGTCATCGTTGTGCTCCTGCGACTTGGATTCATCGGAAAGTAGATAGGGTCTGCAACTGGCCAAATTTCTTGTTTCTAGCCATTGGAGAGCGAGGGATGTAAGAGATGCCCGTGATAGTTTGCTTAATGTCTTTATCAGCTGAGTTGTGGAAGAGGGTATGCGAAAGGTATCCGGTAGACTTGCGGATGTAGGTGCGAGGATGGAGGATTTTCTAGCCATGGTTTGGGTATCCTGGCTAGTGGTTAGGGGCGCATGTCCAGAATGCTGGGGATTCGTTCAACCGAGCGAACAGATATTGAGGAAGGCCGGAGGGAAGTTTTTGTGCTGTCTCACAGCTGCGATGGAAGCTGTCGAGCCTCTGGCTTTTGTTTACTTTTTCCTTATCGGCAGAATGAAAACAAACCTATTTTATCTTGCTGTTGGTTACATAAGCCAAATGATTCGAGAATAACTTTATCACGTGATAATTTCATATGACTAAGCTGAATACTGCCCATTCTAATCATAACAGTGCTTATTCAGCAGCTAAAGCTGGTATGTTACCGACATTACGGGTAGCAATCCCTGCTATTGGAGAAAGTCGTTACTAGTTGTATTACACTGTAATCACGTGTTGGCTTCTTGATACATAGAGAGCAATAAAATAATAATAATGGCGCCCACAGAGAATAACTGAAGCGATGGCAGTAAAACATAGTGAGCATTTGTTCAATCAATGGATCTGTATTTCTATCTATTTAAGTGGCCAACTCCTGAATACCTCTGAGAGGCGCAATAATACCCCCCAAAACACTGAACTAGATGTCGTCATGAGGCGGCTATGATGTCATCGGTTGACCTATGCGTTTTTCCTTTATCAGCGACGAGGCGCTGCGTAAGGTGCGGAGTGGAAAACGAGAAAAAACCCGACCCGGAAAAGGTGCACGCGATGAATATTCAGATGTAGTATCAAGTCTCATCGGCCAGAGGCCTCAACTCGTACCTTGTTCATCATTATAAACAAGACGTGTTCTTGACGAGGTCCTTACCTGGTGAGTCCACTTTCCCTCCCCTCTCCCGCAGGCCAGTTCTGACGGTGAGATTCTTCTAGACATCTGATCAGTGTCAGAACACAGGTTGGAGACCAGTGGGCTGAGGGAATACGGCCAGTGATGATATCAAAAAGCCAGAACAACGGCCGATGCCTCTGCTTTCGGGTACATGGCGTTTGCGTGTTGGTGGCTAGTTCTGAGGTCGCCTATCTCCAGTGCGAAGGGAAGAGAGGGGATAATGATGAAGATGGGAAGAAGAAGAAGAAGAAGAAGAAGAAGAAGAGAACGAGGAGGAGGAAGATAGACGCTGGCAGCATCTTTATACCCTTCTACGTTGTTGTTTTCATGCCTCTACGGAAGGTGCAAGCAAAACACGGAGACTTCTACGGTAAGTGCTATTGATGGCAATCTAAAACGGCAGGTTTCACTGCTAGAGATGAGTAAATAGCCAGCGGAGAATGAGTAGGGAGAGGGAGAGGACTGGTAATGGAAGTTGATATCCGATCATTGGCCTTTTGAAGGCTCTTTGAAGGCAGCTTAGATGGCTCTCTGCCGGGATTTCTACTGGTGCATGCGCGGTCATAACCCACTGTCTCTGTAAACAGACCCCTACATAGAATATAGCATAGCTATCCTACCCTATGTCTCTACTCTATGTCTGGCCTACGTCTTTCAACGTCTATCAAACATCCATCTACGCTCGCTCTACAGTCTCACAATGCCAAGCCGGCTTTTCGTCCGAACGGAGGAACCCGGGCACAGCGGAAGAACGCGGAAACACAGCCGAGGATGCTTATGTAAGTAAATCGCGCGTGGGCGACCAACAAAGCGGATTTGTCATCCATCCTCGTCCCCGCCCGCCTCGGAAGCCGGAGACGGAAGTGGAACAGGTTAGGTCTGGCAGTCGCCGCAGCGTTTTTTTGCGTTCCAAATTCTTCCTTTTTTCCTGTCCTCCAGCCAGCCAGCCAGCCAGCACACAACGAGCGACGACAACCCACCAGACGACGAACCGTCAAAACAGCATAGAGGAGCGTGTGAGTGCGTCTCGATCTCCAGACGACAGACCCCCGAATCGACCTGCTGGCACGGGGCTGCGACCGCCCGACGCTGACCCGGACAGGCACCGGAAGCGCTTGACTCAACAACACCACCCTATCACGGCTGGTAGTCCCAGGGCACAGCCTGCATCGAGAGCAATACTAGCCAGGACAGCAGCGCCATGGCTGAATTCAACGGGCGTCGTGCGCCCAACTTCTCGCAGTATCTCAATGAGCTGAACACCCTGCCCTCGCCCTTCGAGCAGACAGCACAGCCAGACGATCTGGGGTTCGATGTCGACGCCGAACTCGCTCTGTTCACGAACGCAGAGTTCCTCGACTTTGACCCGGCTGGAAATGTCGGTGGCATAGACGAACAGCAGCCTGTCTCTTCGGGGACTGTGAGCCCTGCAAACGGGCGGCAGGATATGAACTACGTGGGGATTCTGAATGGTGAGCGTTTTATGTAATAGATATATCTATGATGTCCTCTGGCTCATGCTGGTCAATGCAGATTTCAACATTTCCAACTTCCCTTATTTCCAGCCCCAGCAGCCGACGGCCCCAGTCCAGTCAACTACCTATCCATCAGCTCAGCCTCTCCCTGCCAACACATCTCTCCCCCAGTCTACTCCAATCTATCAACCGCAGCAGCAGCAGCAGCAACCACAGCAACAGCACCAACATCTCCCGTCACAACCACAGCTGCAAGCACCACCACAGCCAGCAGTAACTCAATCCCAGCCCACCACTGTTCCATCCAAAAGGAAGTCTGATGCCACCACTACTTCTGAGGCGGACCGTCTAGCCCAGGAAGAAGACAAACGCCGGCGCAACACCGCTGCCAGCGCCCGTTTCCGCATCAAGAAAAAGGAACGTGAGAAGAACTTGGAAAAGACCGTAAAGGATGTGACGAGCAAGAACTCGGCCCTCGAATCCCGCGTCAGCCAACTAGAGATGGAGAACCGATGGCTCAGGAACCTCATTGTCGAAAAGAACGGATCCGCCATCAGTGAAGGGGATCTATCTGGCATGTTCCATAAGTACCAAGAGGCCACCGGACAGCATCAGAACCAAAAGCAAGCCTCGACGACAAGTCCCAGCTCAGAACTCAAGTCTTCTCCTTGAATTTTTTTGTGACGGGATATGTCTATTTCAGAATACGACGGTTGCGCTCCTCTCTTACTTACTCGTTCCCCCCCGCACTCCATCATCGGGCCACCGTTACCAAGTTCCTTTTAATTGCTATCTATCTTTCTGTTCCTCCCATTTATCAATTCTCATCTGTAATTTTGATATTGCCTTTTCTTTTTGTCTTTTTATATCCTGTTGGTGGGCTCCATCTCCCTGCCTCACCGACTGCTCGGTGGTTGAACCAAAAGCGACCTACGAACCATTATTATGCGCTGCATACAGTCCTGCAGCACCCAGTCTGCAAGGATGCCTTTCAAAGGGCATTTCATAGGGAGCACACCGTTCCCTACCCTTCTTGGCTTGAATTGTGGTTGTTGGTGGCCGAAAACGGAGCAGGGCTACGTATGGATGGCCGGTGATGATAATGTTGACGACTTTCCTAGATGAAGCTGATGTGTGTTTCTTTTCTTGTGTGACCGTGAAATGGTCCAGACCCTCCATTTATAGTGCTATATAGCCCAGCAAGAATAAGCAGGAGTCACAATTCCAGTTCGTGTTACTCTCAGTTCCTTTTCTTTCGTGCATAACCCAAACCATACAGGTCTATGAATTCTAAGCCTCTCAGGGTAAATAAATGCTTTAGATCTCGCTCATCGTTATGTATATTCAAATGCAGGAATAATGGCTCTGCCAAGTATATACCCATCGCCTACCCACCTACATGAATCAGAGGCCGGCGTAAGCGTCACTACGAAAACCTCAATCCTCTGGTTGGATCCCAGTGTCCTGGCTTCGCTGTACCTGCCGTCGCCCCTGTGCCAGTCGCATTATTCGAACTGGACGCCGAGGGCTCCACGACAGTCCTTGACTCCGGATACGGAGCAACATGTGCATTTGGTGCGGGCGCCGGAGCAAACTTGATTCCTACTTCGGGGGACCAAATCCCGCCGCCCACAGGCGGCATGGTTGCGGGTGGAGGCATGACGTTTGCCCTGGTCGGCTGGGGTGCTGTCAGTGGTTCTACAGGGTTCGTAAAGGACTGCTGATGCTGGTTCTGAGCAGGCATTTGTTGTGACGTTGGTGAATGGGCTGCAATGTTCAGGGCTGCCATGGCAGTGGTGTTTGCAATATCCCTACGTAATAGGTTAGGTAAAAAGGATGCTGTCCCAATATAAAATGTATCAGGAGGGTTAGAGACTTACGTTTCCATTTGGCTGGCTTCTAGTCTTCGCTGGTTTACGAATTTCTTGCAGTCCTCTCTAAACCGGCCCACGATCCTTGCTAGGTCGTTGTAAAACTTCCTCCCTGTGTCGATGTTTGATACGATCTCCTTATACTTCAAGTAGCCAATCTCCAGATCTTGTAGTGCCTTCTCTCTCTCTTTAGTCGAAGAGTCGCCCCTACGTGCAGCCGTGAACGCCTTGTTGGCTTCTCGGAGCTGTTCGCCGAGTTCGTCCTGTTTCCTCTGCTCCTCAGCAAGCATGTTTCGATCACTGTCATAGCGACGAAGATGCTTCTCGAACAAGCCTTCAAACTGGCTTGGCTGAATCTTCTGCATGGGGAATTCACGCTCCAGTCGTGCTGTTTCTTCAAGGAGTGCAGAATCTAGGGGTGCCGTTTGTTAGCAATGCATTGGTCATATTAGGTGCATGCTTGGGGGTGCCGAGCTGCTTACTGATATTGTCCGCCTGGGAGCTCTCTCGCAAGTCTTCAATTAAGCGTCTACGTCGATTTTCAAGTCGGGTAACTTCGTTCAGTGCACTTCGTAGCCGGCTTATTTCACGTCCTACCTGAGGTGACAGCACAGGCCTTCGGCTGCTAGGTACAAAGGCCTCCAAATCTCGATTTGTCCCAGCCAGAACCTGCAGCACTCGGCCATGTTCATTCAACTTGCTCTGGATAAAGTTATCGCTGGTATTAGCGGATGAGAGGTAACCCTCTATCTCACTGGTCTGCGCGTATAGATTTGGAGCGGCTTTCTCGGATGGCTCTCGAGTCCACCGATCAGTGCCATACTTGAGTCTCGCCCTCTGGTCTTCTTCCTTCTCTGCGCTCAAAAGGTCTACTCCTTCGGTAAAAGTAGCTTTGTCAGTTGCTTTCAACTTGGAAGTGTCGTCTAATGATGTTAAAATGCGATTCAGCCCATCTTGCTGCCGAATTTCTTCTGCATGAGATACTAGGCTAGGTGGCAGACCCAGGGGCTTTTCGAGCGCCTGGAGGGATCCAGGAAGGTTCAGCGATTGTAGGAGACTATTTTTGAATGTTAGATTCAGAAATATAGAGACCTCAGTGCAATAATTGGAACGTCTTACTCTCGAAGCTTTGTTGTCATGGATTCCAGCTCGCCAATGGTCTCATTGACTCGGCGGTCTCTGCGGTCAGCATATATACTAGCCGCAACGTGTACAGCGTAAGGTACCAGTTTGGTAAATAGAGCGCGACCTAGAGGAGCACCCTCTCCAATCATGGATAGCCCGTTTATCACTTCAGGGGGAGCTTTGGCGGCAACCATATTAGCCCTGTCCAGGAGTTTCAGCTCCGACTTTGGAGGAACATGATCCAGGTATATCATGTCATTATCTTTTTCAGCTCTTTTCAAGTCTTCACTGACTCTGGATTTCAACCCATTGAGGTCACTGAGAACAACCTTGTTGATCCACCGCTTCTCCTTCAGCGCCTCGTTGGCACATAATAGACTATCTCTCAACCGCGCAACTTCCTCGCCGTACTTTCTCTTCTCTAAACAGTCAAGTGATTGCCTGTACTGAGCAGCTGCGGCAAAGTGGTGATGTTTGGCAGTCATATGATGTATCCAGTCAGTGCTTATGCTGTTGGACTTCACAGCATAACCGCCGGCATTGATGTAGTAATCAGAGACCTTCGTGGCTAACCGTGCAATCGAGACATCTTTCAAACCATCTTTCACCGCTTTTTGCCAAAAGCATTCCTGGCTTTGCGCAAGGAGCAGCTCTTCCAGACTTCTCAATGTCATTTCATCCATATCCTCTGGGGGTGATGTTCGTAGGTCTGGTAGTATATCCGTCCTTATATGCTCAATAACACCAGCAGCCTGACAGAAATATTTGCATGCAGTCTTTAGAGTCTCCGAGTTGGCGGGAATCAATGAAACGGCAAGCTGTGAGTACAGTGCAGCAAGATTGAAGAGTATATTGGCAAGCTCAAAGCGGAGGTTATTCTGGGATACTAGATCGGTCAAAACAGTCAGCGGCCACTCTGGTGTATGGGATCTGATTCCAAAAAAAAAAAAAAAAAAAAAAAAAAAAAAAAAAAAAAAAAAAAAAAAAAAAAAAAAAATAAAAAAAGAAAAGAAAAAAAGGAAAAAGACAAATGAATTCATGAGTAGAGACGTGACTATTAATATGTTATAGAGTGTAGACACAGGTGAGT
>QQSR01000354.1:0-11226 GCA_003664465.1 Trichophyton mentagrophytes | reverse complement strand
CGAGTACTGAAAACAGACACAAACAGCAGTGAACAGAAGGAGGAGGGTGGTGTAGTTAAAAAAGGAAAGAACAACAAAACAAAAAAAAAAAAAAAAAACACACAAAAAAAAAAAAAAAAAAAAAAAAAAAATTTTTTATTAAAAAAAAAAAAAAAAAAAAAAAAAAAAAAAAAAAAAAAAAAAAAAAAAAAAAAGAATATATAGGTGAAAAACTAACTTGTGTGTGTACAGATGTC
The DNA here is from genome assembly GCA_003664465.1 of Trichophyton mentagrophytes. Taxonomy (NCBI): domain Eukaryota; kingdom Fungi; phylum Ascomycota; class Eurotiomycetes; order Onygenales; family Arthrodermataceae; genus Trichophyton; species Trichophyton mentagrophytes. The sequence continues at coordinate 10,990 of QQSR01000354.1, read as the reverse complement.
TCGCCATTGGAAGGTCTTATGCATTCAAGTCAGAGTCAAAAAACGCTCTTGCGCTGTTCATCCGCGCAGACGAACTTGTATCCAAGGCTCTACCATCGTGCAGCGAGGAAAGTGATGCATCGAGCCACCCACTCGGTGTCGACGTCACTCGATCCCAGGCGGAAGAGCTGCATGTCCAGCTTGAGCATCTTGTCTGGCAGTACCGCGGCATAGTGGAGATTGAGAAGCTGGCCGCCGAGTCCGACCAACGAGACCCGGCAACGCTGCCCCCGGTGGTGCGGCGGATGCAAGAATACCACCTTGACGGGGTAGACCTCAGCAACCTTGTGGCCTATCCACCGAAGCTGGAGCCCATCCCCGTCAAGCCCATCTTCCTCGATCTGGCGTGGAACTACATCCAGTATCCGATGGAGAAGAAGAAGGGCATCCTCCCTGATACCGCAGGGACCACCAGCGCGGTGGGAGCTGAGCCGGCTCCATCTGCGGAGCCCAAGAAGGAGGCCAAGAAGGGTTGGTTTGGATTTGGTCGCTAGACGCCAACCCACAGCAGATGTTATATAACCGCAACTTGACCAAACAAAAATAGACGCATAAAAAGAGGAAGTACGGAGTATGATGATAAGTATGATGATAATGATGATTGAATAGCTATAGATACTACTATTATGGTAAGGCCTCGTTAGTCCAGCCTCTCTGGCTGAGCACCAGACGGTACCCATCCGGGTCCTCGAGGGTGACCCCAAAGCGCTCCCAGTACTCGTTCCGCGCGGTGACTCTCTTCCCGCCCGCCGCCAGCAGCCTGTCGACGGTCCCCGGATCAACTGGGCCGTCCACGTAAAGCACCAAGAGATCCTCCTCCGTCGGCCTTGGGGGCGTCTCCCCCTGCGAGTCATCAACTATCTCCAGATGCCACGCTGCTCCAGGCCACCCCAGCATGGCCAGCGCATGACCGCCGAGGGTCTCGGGTCCGCACCGCCAGAGCACGCTGAGGCCCAGTCCGTCGACGTAGAAGCGCTCCGTCCTGGCGATGTCGAGGGAGGGACGGGCGATGCGGAGATGGCATGAGGCAGATGGTGCCTTGCCGGAGCCGACTTGCCCGGCCAGCGGTGCAGGTGGCTGCCGGTCTGCATCATGATGGGCCATATGGGCGATTTGATATACGGAACTTTTCTTCTTTGGGCGTTCTTCGCAGCCTGCTATGCCTTGCTATCCTTGCTGTCCTTTGATATATCGTTACTCTCTGTTACTCCGTACTCTGACGCAGTCTCTTATACCTCGATGTCTCCCATCCCGCGGCCAAAGCCCGAGCCCTTTGCTGACAAATAGCCAGCTGGACGCGCAAAGTGCCCGTCCATCCATCTCTCTCGGCGGCCTCGGGGTTTCTTGCGCTTTAAGAGTCGCTGCCATGGAGTCGCTAGTGTGTTGCGTCAAGCGGGCAAACCCAGCAGCGATGCTTTTTAGAATACGGGAGTTGCAGCATGGAAGAAACCAGCTAGAAAGGCCAGCGAAGCCCTCGGAAGCGGCATGACTCAATTCTCGCAACACTAGCAGTCGTCTCTCAGTCTTCCATCTTTTTTTTCTGCTTCAGCCGTCCTAGCAGGCGATCCTGGCGCATCCCGACCCCTTAATCCCGGCCAATAGTGGGAATAAAACGCCGTAAAAGCTTACTCTGTACTCTTGGGACTTCAGACTGACTTACCTGCTAGTTAGTTAAGCGGAGCAAGTTGGAAGCTCTTGCTGTCGGACTATGAGGCGACGGGGCTGCAGTAGAAGCGCCATCGCACCCAACGCCTTTCTCCTCTCTCTCTCCCACTTCTCCACCTAGCTACACTCTCTCCCTCATTACCTGATAACTCCTCCCTCTCTGTCTTCTCTTCTTCTCTTTTCTTCTTCCTCTTGTTTACTTCCTTCAAGCCACTTTTCAGGTACGCCTAGTCATGTGACTCTTTATACGAGATAATCACGTGATAGATACATCTTGCTACTGCCACGCCCAGCCCCGCCTAACGACCACGGCCGCGTGCATAAACTATGCAGAAACCCGGCATAAAATCCAGTCTTGGCGCGCACCAGGTGCGTGGCTCGTGCCCCCTCGCTCGGCCCACCCCAGCTTCCGTCCTCCGCGCTAGGCCTCTTTGGGCCTCTGACCAATCATCTTCCCGGTCCTTGCATGCTGCTGACTAATCCGCCTATCTTAATTTCTCTCTTTTCTTTTTTTTCTTTTCTTTTTCTAAAATTAATTTAATGATTTGTTGGTTTTTCTTTTTTTTTGCTCCTTTTTTTTTTTTTTTTTTTTTCGACTTTCCGACTTTCTTCGTTCTCTTTCCTGCAGAGCAAACAAAATATATCACAAAAAGGGACAAGCAAGTTAAAAAGCAGGAGAAAGAAAGAAAGAAAGAAAAAAAAATTAAGAGAGACAGAAAGAGAGTCCGCATATCTTGCTCTCTCTCTCTCTCTCTCTCTCTATCTCTCTCTATCTCGCAGCAGCAGCAGCTTTGTCCTGGTCTCCGGTCTCTCTGTTGTACAGTGCTCTCGCCGGTCGGTCGCTACATGGGCCATAAGGGAGTTTCTTAGTTAAGTTGGCAGCTTGTCTTGGACACAGAGAGAGCGCTCTCTTCTCGCCCGCCATATCTCGGTATCAGACGACAACGACAACGACAACAACAACAATCATCAACTAGCGACAGCATGGCCAGCGTCAACGGGAGCTTTGCCTCGCCGGCAGCAGATGCGTCTCTTCATGCCGCCGCCGCCTCGCCGTCCGGCCTCTTCATGGCCCTCCTCAACAACATGTCTGGCTGGGGCGCCGTGCTTGCGCTCTTCCTCTTCGCGGTCGCCTACGATCAATGTCAGTTCCCTCTCCTTCCGGCGCCGTCTCGTCCTCTTTATCTCTCTCTCTCTCTCTCTCTCTCTCTCTCTCCCCGTGTTTGTGCGCTGCCGGTTGACTGACATGACCATCGTGGGTAGTTAAATACATATGGCTCAAGGGGTCAATTGTCGGCCCCCGGTTCAAGATCCCCTTCATGGGGCCTTTCCTTGAGTCTGTCAACCCCAAGTTTTCTGAGTACAAGGCAAAATGGGCCAGTGGAGACCTCAGCTGCGTCTCCGTCTTTCACAAGTACGTTGAACCTCTATTTGTACCCTTATATTTTTATATATATACATTATTATACAAAGGCATTGTGCTGATGGCGGATGTCCCGGCTATGCAGGTTCGTCGTGATCGCATCTACCCGTGACATGGCCCGCAAAGTGTTCAACTCGCCCATGTACGTCAAGCCCTGCGTCGTCGACTCGGCTCACAAGCTGCTCGGCAAGACCAACTGGGTCTTCCTCGATGGCAAGGACCATGTCGAGTACCGCAAGGGTCTCAACGGCCTCTTCACCAGACAGGCATTGAGCGTCTACATGCCCCTTCTCGACAGCGTCTACGACAGGTACTTCAGCATGTTCATCAAGGAGTCCGCCGACAACAACCACAAGCCAATCCCCTGGATGCCGCAGTTCAGAGAGCTCATGTGTGCTCTCTCCTGCCAGACCTTTGTGGGCGACTACATGACCAACGAGGCCGTGGTCAAGATTGCCAACGACTACTACCTCATCACCGCCGCTCTCGAGCTCGTCAATTTCCCCATCATCCTTCCCTTCACCAAGACCTGGTACGGAAAGAAGGCAGCTGACATGGTCCTGGCTGAATTCAGCAAGTGTGCGGCCAAGAGCAAGGTCCGTATGGCTGCTGGCCACGAGATCTCCTGCATCATGGACGGCTGGGTCAAGGCCATGCTCGACTCCGCCGCCTACCGTGAAAAGATCGCCAAGGGTATCTCTGTGCCTGACGCCGAGAAGCCAAAGCACATTCTCCGTGATTTTTCGGATTATGAGATTGCACAGACCATTTTCACCTTCCTCTTTGCCTCTCAGGATGCAACCAGCAGCGCCTGTACCTGGCTCTTCCAGATCATGGCTGATCGCCCCGACATCCTCGACAAGGTCCGCGAGGAGAACCTCAAGGTCCGGAACGGTGATCGCAACGTACCCACCTCCATGGAACTGCTCGACCAGCTTACCTATACCCGTGCTGTCGTAAAGGAGACTCTCCGATACCGCCCTCCAGTCATCATGGTTCCCTATGAAGTCAAGAAGGACTTCCCAGTCACCCCTACCTACACTCTCCCCAAGGGCTCCATGATTGTCCCATCCGTCTGGCCGGCTACCCATGACCCCGAGGCCTACGAGGACCCAGAATCCTTCATTCCAGAGCGATGGATCACCGGCACGGCAGAGCAGAATGCAAAGAACTTCCTCGTTTTCGGAACGGGTCCTCATTACTGTCTAGGACAGACTTATGCACAGCTCAACTTGATGGCCCTCATTGGAAAGGCCAGTATGGCCCTCGACTGGGAGCACCACACTACCCCCCAGTCCGAAGACATCAAAGTCTTCGCTACCATCTTCCCACAAGTAAGTTGCCGCCTCAGCTGATCCGTTCGCACATACATCCCGCGATACTAACTTTTTTTTTTTTTTTAATAGGATGACTGTCCACTCGTCGTACGACCCCGACCAGAGTGAATGATGTCGTGAATGACCATGGATGGGGTTACTCGTTACGCCCCTCCCCCCAATTATCGAAACACCCGGTTCGAGGATAAACCTCACCTTAATACCTAACTATCCTGCACTCCTTTCCCCCCTCCCTCTTCTTCTTCTTCTTTTTCTCTCATTCTTCTACTCCTCCTCTTTTCTCTCATCACGCTGAATACATTATTTACGGTGATCCTTTTACAGCATGACGGGCTTTGCCTTGCAACCCCACCCTTAACTCCTCTATTATTAATGCCCCATCCCTTCCCTTATTCTTCCCTTCTCCCTTTCAAGCTCTATGGAACTTCTACCCCAGACGTTCCCCTCTCTCATATGATTCCCATACCATTCCCCCTCTCCAACTACACTTTTTGACTTCGCATTTGATCTTCTTATTTCTTCCCTCGTCACGCCCTTTACAGTTTCTCGTTTCTTTTTCTTCCCTTTTTTTTTCTTTTTTGACTTCTTTCGCAAAAGCTTTTTAAGTTCAGAAAACGGCTCGTATATGGTATACGAGAACAGTGCGAGCAACTCGTCTGTTGTTTGACGATTCGGTCTCGCCTTTGGGAATGGGAAAGGGGAACGGGGGGCGGCTTTTACGCATCGCAACAGCTAATCGGGGCATGCTATGGAGTGCATATAATACTTAATCGCTATTAATGAATGATATTCGGTGAAGACACCTCTTCTTCTTCTCTTACTCCAACCTTGCTTCACCCATGCTTCACCATGTCTTGTTTCTTTTTCCTTCCCGAGAACTTATCCTTAGCGGCTCAACGTCAATGTCAACGTCAACGTCAATCAAAGTGTTTATATTTTATTATTACCTTTATTATTTTTTTTTATTTCTCTTATTTGTTTATATTTCTTACGTCATCATCCTCTCTCTTCGGAAGTTAAAAAAGCAAACCCAAAATACAAACCTTATTTCCATCCCTTTAATGCGGAGGCTCGGCGTCGACTTGCCGAGGCCTGCGACTTTTTTACTTTCCATGCAGTTATAGCAACTTCCGGCGGTGCCTTTGATTCACCAGCGTCATCAACCAACTTTGGTCAACAGGCAGAGCAACAATGTTTTCTAACAGAACAGCCCTTCGTCTGTGTTCGAGGGCGTCTCGGCCTTCCAGTTCCCCCGTTACTGTCCCTACCCGTCGGTTCCAGGGCAGAAGTTTGCGAGCGCAATCTACCATTGCCGCAAACACCAGGCAAAGGCCCTCCCATAGCATTATACATACCCAGCCCGCCCGCCATGCTCGACTACTCTCCAACACTGCTCATCTATCACAATCAAACGGCTCCTACGAACCCCTCTCCTTAAAAGAATACAAATTCGAAGACGTAAGCATCACCAACAATCAACCAACCTAGCTATCTTTACAGAATTCCTGACAGCCAGCAGATAAACTCCGCCTTACCCAAACAAGATCCTTCCTCCCCTTCCTCAAAACCAAATATAATCCTAATCGACGTCCGCGAACCCCCGGAACTCGAAGCAACAGGCATCATCCCTTCGGCCCTTTCCATACCGATCGGATCCCAAACAGATGCCATGTTCTTGACCCCGGACGAGTTCTTGACTCGTTTCGGTTTCCCGAAGCCAGGGGCTGAGGGAGGCGATGATAATACTACTGCCAAAATGGTGTTTTACTGCAAGGCTGGTATTCGGGCCCGTACGGCGGGCGAGCTGGCTGTTAGGGCGGGGTATGATGCCGACAGAATCGGGGTTTATGATGGGAGTATTTTGGACTGGGAGAAGAATGGTGGGCGAGTAGAGAGGTGGGATGGGCCTGAGAATTGAGACATTTGCTTCTCCTGACCTCCTATATTTTTGTCTTGACCGATTCTTGTATATCTATACTGGACAAGTACTTGTATTATTGCATGGTGGCATGGTATGCGCAATTTGGTTGAACATTGGCTCAAAAAGGCCATTATATGTTGAATAGTATATATTAAAAAAAGAGCGAAAAAGAAAAAAATGATAATTCTACGCGGTCAACTTATGGAAGTTTTAGATATCCCACAGGCAAAGGTAGACAAAAGGTCATTACAAACATAGCTTTCTTGCATGCTGGTCAACATGAATCATGGTGTCTTTTAACGGGTTGGTGGGTTGGCGCTGTAAGGACTTTCAAGGGATATCAAACACCGGCTTCAACTTTTTGATAAGTGCCCATTCTTCCATTGTCACGTCCGATCGGTAGAATTCTTTGAGTGTGTCTATGCTCTTCCGGGAAATCATCGAGTAGAGTGTATCCTTTTCTTCGAGCTGGCGGCCGTACAGCGGTTGGTTGGGTCCTTCAATCTTGATGGCAACGGATGGCTGTCCCTTCTTGCAGATGGGGAGCTGCTTGTGGTCTCGCTCAATGGACATTCTATGCGGCCAAAGTTAGTACAAACATATCTGATTACTGAATAAGTCGGAGGTATACTCACACTCTACCGAGACTAATGACTTCCTTCTGTCCAGTGGTCGGGTTGGTTTTCACGGCGGCGATGGGTGTTAGAAGACGGAGGGAGCCTTCAGTAACATCAACACCAATAACAATCGGGTCCTTCTTGTTGAACACAGCAACTGGCGACAGGACACAGGGGAAAACGGCTTGTAGCTTGCTCTCCTCTTTCCTCTGGGCTGCAAGTTCTTCCATATGCTTGGTAAAATCATCGAACAGATGATAAATGATATCAGCAGTGAAAATCTTAATGCCATTCTCATCTGCGTAAGCCTGGGCTTCCTTGTCAACTTTGACGTCGAAGCAGAGCATGACGGCGTACTGCTTGGCTTTTTCAAGCATAGCGCCTGCACGCATCACATCACGCTTGTACACAGGTCCGATAGAGATATTGGCAACAGGAATCTTTGACGTCCTCAAGAACTCTAGCAAGGCTTCGAGGGAGCCAAGAGTGGAAGCTTGAACGGCAACACCACGGTTGTCTCGGGAAACCTTGCTGAGGAGGTTCTCTAGATCAGACATGACTTCGTCCGTAAGATCTTCCTCATCATCATCGTGGTTGACAACAAGAAGTCGGGAACCGGCAATGGCGTGTTCGAGGTCATTGGCAGCGATCTTGACACCAAGCGCAGCCTTGACTTCCTTGTTATGAACATATGCAGATTTGAGTCGAAGTTCTTTCATTGGGGCTGGAGTTAGAAGAGCTCGAATATTCGTGACGATGGCCCCGTTGAGACCGCAGAGAACGATACGATCTCCTTCGCGAAGTACACCGTTGGAAAGGACGACGTCAATAGTAGTACCGAGACCTTCAATGACCTTCACTTCTAGAACAGTACATTCGACTTCCGAGAGGTACATGAGTGCATTGGTCATACGCTCTTGAGTAAGAGTGACAAGTAGCTTGAGCATATCAGGCACACCCTCACCTGTATGGGCCGAAGTAGGAACTAGAGAAACGTTGCGAGCCATGGATTTGTTTTCATAGTAGAGCTCGGAGTTAAATCCTTGCTCTGCAAAGGCGAGCTTGGTCTTCGCAACTCGGTCTTTGAACTCGCTCTGAACTGTCTTGCTTTGCTTAGCCAAACTGTCCTGGAAGCCGTTGTTGTCAATCTTCTTCCAGCCGAACAATCTGTCTATCTTGTTCAAAGCCACGATGAAGGGAGTCTTCCTGTCACGCAAAAGCCTCATCGACTCGAGAGTTTGGGGTTCCAAACCGTGCATAATATCAACGACCAAAATAGCAATGTTACAAAGCGAGGATCCTCTCGAACGCAGGTTGGAGAAGGACTCGTGCCCTGGGGTATCAATGATAAGCAGACCAGGGACCTTGAAGTCGAATTTGCCATCTTTATTGACGACTGCAGTCTTCTGGACGAGAGCGTCGACGGGGAAGTAGGTGGCTCCGATTTGCTGGGTAATACCTCCAGCTTCGCCTTCCTGCACATTTGTCTGTCTGATTTTATCCAAAAGTTTGGTCTTTCCAGTATCGACGTGTCCAAGAATACAGCAAATAGGAGAACGAAGGTTGTCCTTCGACTGTGCTGCCACTGCTTCTTCGTGCTGTTTCCTTCTTCGCTCTGCTGCCTCTGCCTTCCTTTGCGCAAGGGCTTTCTGTGTAGATGTAACATCTTCGTCCTCGGAGTCTTCCTCAGACTCTTCTTCAGACTCAGATTCCTCAGGTGTACCGGCCTCTGGCTCCTCCTTTTCAGCAGCCTTAGGGGCTTCCTCCTTAGCCTCTGGTTTTGCTCCGTCTTCCTCATCGGACGAAACATCCCAAGACTCCTTGATATCATCATCACTTTCTTCGGCCTTTTTGGCTGCCTCAGCTGCCTCCTTTGCCTTTTTCTCCTCTTCCAGTCGCTTTCTCTCAGCCTCCTCGGCTTCGTGCTGTGCCTTGGCTCTTGCAGCAGCAGCTTCCAAGTCCTCCTCCTGCTTCTTTCCTCCGCGCTTCTTCTTATTTTCGTACACTGGCTTCTTCTTTTCTGCGGGTTTTTCTTCCAATCCGGCTACTACAGCACCACCGGCCTCCAGCATCTGCTTCATTCGCAACTCATTTCGGTCTCTTGCTTCCTTCTGAGCCTTGGTCAAAAGTTTTCCTTCTCGTCTAAGCTGCTCCTTTTTCTCCCTCTCTTTTTCCTTCTTTCTCTGACGGATTTCCTCTTTTCTCCGCTCCTCTTCCTCTAGCTTCTTGCGCTCTTCCTCGGCCAATGTCTTCTCAAGCTCCAGGCGACGTGCCTCTTCTTCCTGCTGCTTTCGTAATGCCTCTTGCTGCCTCTGGATTGCAGCCAAGTGAGCTGGGACCTTCTTCTTCTTTCCAGCAGGCTCAGCGGCGGAGGTTGGGGCAGGTTTCGTCTCAGCAGCAGGGGTAGATTTTGTAGCTTCTGGTTTGGCAGCAGGCTGAGCAGCAGCTGCGGGAGCTGATGCTTTCTTCTTAGCAGCCTAATAAATGGAGGCGTCAGTAAGGACCGTACACCTTAATCGTATAGCACCCAGTGAATAAGTCATATATCTCACCTGTTCCTTTTTCCTCTGCTTCTCTCTCTCTTTCTTCTCCCTTTCCTTTTCCTTCTTCGACTTCAGCTTTCCGCCCTCCTCAGATTCTGCTGGTTTGGCTGCTTCCTTCTTTGCGGCTCCCTTGGCTGGCTTTGGTTTCCCAGCAAAGACATCGTCCTCGTCAAACGTGCCCTCTTCGGGCTGCTTGCTCTCTATGGTAGAAGCAAGATCTTCTCCCTCCACAAAATCATTGGTGGGCTTTCCCTTCTTTGCCTTCTTATTCTTGTTCTTCCTCAGAGCTGCGAGCAGTCCACCACCCAAGTCATCGTCTTCCTCCGGAGCAGCAGCGTCAGCTTGAGGCTCTTCCTTCTTTTCAGTCTGGTTTGCCGGAGCTATCGATTCGCCCAGCTCTGCTTCCCAGTCGTCATCGGCTTTTTTATTTGACTTCTTTTTAGGAGCCATGTTGGTCCGGTCGTGTGCGTTGTGAGTAGTTTTCTTTTCCTATAAATGAGATTAGCAGGGAACTCGCCTGAAAGACGTCCAGGAGACCAATACCTAGTTGCAGCTTACGCGGCGCTTCTTCGCCGTCCTTTTACACGGGATTGATATAGAGGCGAGGTTTGTGGGTGACTTGGGCCCTCGAACAATGCTTATCGTAAAAAGTTGATAGCGGGTGGCATTACTTGAAGGGACCCTGTTTAGTTAAGGTTGGGGCTTTTCCGCCTCTAACTGCGACCTCACTTCCGGCTTTTCTCTTAGTAACTACCAAAGCTCCCTCTGATCCCTAATTTTATAGCCCGTCTATACGGTGTCCCCTTGGACGTGTCTTCCGCTTATGCTCGATCGAGCCTTTTTACTCGGTGGCCAGGCGTGGTTTGTTAGTGGGGGATTTTTTTATTTTTTTTTCTTCACTTGCCGCAAGCTAAAAATTGTTCACATTTCGAACAAAGCTCGGAATTACTAAGCTAAGCGCTCGCTTATTTTTTTTTTTTTTTTTGGGTGGCCCGCCCTGGATTTGATATCTAGGGCCAGCATGCAAGCAGAAGCTACGGAGTATACTGATGCCTTATACTCCGTCAGAGGCATTCAATACAGCGGTTGCAATATCACTACTTGTCATTTTTCCATCCAAGCGTAAGGTAGGATGTTTTCGAGTGCGCTTTAGCCTGTTCACTTGTGTGGCGAGTTCATCTGCAAGGATGGGCTGCCGGCCAAATGCAAATATTCGACGTAGTTTTTGTATCCCTGAGCTGAAAGTGACATAGTCTAAGATGAAAGAGCTTTTAATTGTAGAATGTTGAATGTAGTGCACCGTTTCTCTCTCCGCCTACCTCGGAAGAGCGTCGTGTATTGATCGACTGCTCGCTTCCTTCGCCGTCCCTACCTTAAACCTACTGAGCTTACATGCACTTGCATGTTATCTCTACACTAACAGCGAGCAACCATGAGCTCGAACC
>QQSR01000353.1:0-11547 GCA_003664465.1 Trichophyton mentagrophytes | reverse complement strand
ATCCCCGTGTGAACTGGAATCAGGCATATTGCCTTTCAAATTAGCAGAAAGCCCCCTAGAAGAAAGGAAAAAAAAAAGAAAAAGAAGAAGCAGAAGAAGATGGGCGGCATGCATTCTTGGGATACTGGATGGGAGAGAAGAAGAAATAAAAAAAAAAAAAAAAAAAAAAAAAGGAAGAAAAAACGCCTGGACTTTTCTTTGCTACCAATAATAGAAGACAGCATAGGATTTTTAATATCTATCAAAAAAGTCAACGCACAACAACTCTCTGTTACACAGCTCGAGTTGCTCTGCATCAACTTAGGGACGGACAGGACAGCCTCTTCCATGCACTCATCAGCCCATCCTCCGGCCGGCAAGGGCGCTGGCTGTGGCTGATATGCGCGTCTGGAGAAGCAGCGGAAGGACAGGGAGCAACTCCCCATGCGATGATAAGTAATCGCCGGACAGAAGCTGAGCCGGAGAAGAAGACGAAGAAGAAGAAGAAAGAGAAGAAAGAGAAGAAGAAGCAAGCTGTCCGGCGTCCGGCGTCCTGTCCCATGTAGAGCCTGTCCCCGTCTCGTCCGTAGATTTCTGATCCTCGTAAAAATCGGCTGCGCAGGAGAAATTTTCATCTTCTTTGCTTTTTCCCCCTTCGTTCTCCGTCTCGTCCTCGCCGTCGCCAGTTCTCGCGAGCAGAGCATCACCGTCGCTGCCTCTCGTCCATCCCAGTGACTGTCTGCCCGCCGGAGCGTCTGCGAGCCCGAAGTCCCCAGCCGTTAAATAGTCGCTCGAGCCCGCTTTAGCTGCTGCTAAGCAGTGAGTTTAGTTAGGTAGTCGGACGACCCCCTTGCTGCGCCCGCCCCTCCACCGGCGTCCGTCGTCTCGCACTTTTCCCTCCAGCTCCTCGCGATTCTCCTCCTCTCTCGCCAGAATCCCCCCTTCCAGCGTCGTTCTTCGCCTTCTTCGCCCTCGTCTTCGCCGGCTCCAGCGTCTTCCTCACCGTCGAGCATGTCCTACTATCCAGGAGCGTACCCGGGCGGCCCCCAGCAGGGCTACGGCCAGCCACCGCCGCAGCAGCACGGCTACAACCAGGGAGGATACGGAGCACCACCACCACCACAGCAGTACCAGTGAGCAATGTCCATTCAGACAGACAGACATACAGACAGACAGACAGACAGCAAGTGGAGAGGGAGACTGACGAGAACAGGCAACACGGCTACGGGCAGCCGCCGTACCAGCAGCCCCCGTACGGGCAGCCCTCGCACTCGCCGCAGCCGCAGCTTCACGCTCCCCCGCCAGGCGGCTACGGCCAGGCACCGCCGTCACCCCAGCCGCAGTACAGATACCAAGTAGGTCTCACACGGTGCCGACAGTGCGAGGAACGCAGGGTCTAAAGGGATCCCTCGGGATCAAGGGAATAATCTGGGCGAAGGAGGTGGTTTTCGCTGACGGTCGGATTCTCTGCAGGAACACGGGCAGCAGCAGCAGCAGCAGCAGCATCACGGCTACGGCCATGGACCGCCCCCCAACAGCGGACAGATGCAGAACGGACGTCCCAGTAAGGCTTTTCCCTCCCTCTCTTTCTTTCTCTCTGGTTTGGTTGCAAATGGCCTGCAGTCGAGCTAGCTAACGGTGACTGTTAAGACTATCAGAATACGTATAGCCAGGGCCATGGGATCCCCCCGCCGCCGCCCAACAACCCCGTCTCATTCGGCCACGGAGCCCCCCAGGGATACAACTTCCAGTACTCCAACTGCACCGGCAAGCGCAAGGCCCTGCTTATCGGAATCAACTACTTCAACCAGCGCGGACAGCTGCGGGGATGCATCAACGACGTCAAGAACATGTCCAACTACCTGAACCAGAGCTACGGCTACGCCAGACAGGACATGGTCATCCTCACAGACGACCAGCAGAACCCCATGAGCCAGCCTACAAAGGCCAATATCTTGCGCGCCATGCATTGGCTTGTCAAGGACGCCAGAGCTAATGACTCCCTCTTCTTCCACTATTCAGGTACGTCTGCCTGTTTCAACACCCTGATATAAACAACTGCGTTTTACTGACCATATATGTATGCAGGCCATGGTGGTCAGACGGCAGACTTGGACGGAGACGAAGAGGACGGCAACGATGAGGTCATTTACCCCGTAGACTTCAGATCCGCCGGCCACATCGTCGACGACGAGATGCACCGCATCATGGTCCAGCCTCTCGTTCCTGGCGTTCGTTTGACCGCCATCTTCGACTCCTGCCATTCTGGCTCCGCTCTCGACCTCCCATTCATCTACTCGACGCAAGGAGTGCTCAAGGAGCCCAATCTCGCCAAGGAAGCCGGTCAGGGCCTGCTGGGCGTCGTATCTGCCTATGCTCGCGGCGATATGGGCGGCATGATGAGCGGCGCCGTCGACCTCTTCAAGAAGGCCACTCGCGGCGACGAGAGCTTCAAGAAGGCCCGCCAGACCCGTACCAGTCCCGCAGACGTCATCATGTGGTCAGGCAGCAAGGACGTGCAGACCAGCGCAGACGCTACCATCGGCGGTCAAGCCACAGGCGCCATGTCCTGGGCCTTTATCACCGCCCTCAAAAAGAACCCCCAGCAGAGCTACGTCCAGCTGCTCAACAGCATCCGTGATGAGCTCGCTTCCAAGTACTCTCAGAAACCGCAGTTGAGCTGCAGTCACCCTCTTGGTCAGTAGACTCACCCACTCTTCAAGTTGTTCTGTTCTGTCCCCTCCCCCCTTCCGTTTCTTCTCCGTCTTGCCGTTGCGTTACTTGCTTATTTGCGTCCCCCTCCTTTCTTTTTTTTCTCTTTTAACCCTCCCTCGACCTAACACTGGCTGGTTCCCCTAGATACCAATCTTCTGTATGTCATGTAAGACGCCCACCACCACCTCTTCTCAAACCGTGAAAACACGTTTGCCATGACTATTCCGACAACAAGAAAATATATGAAAATACCAGGAACCCCGATAACCGCCTTGGACATACCTACTCCAATTAATCCTTTGAATGAACCAATCCCGTCCGTTCCGTTTCCGCCTTCTCCGTTAGCATGGGTAGCTCAGCGTTATAGGTTCCCTCTACGGCTGTCTTTTGCCTTGCTTCATCTCTTCTCGTTCTTCTGCTTCTGCTTCTCTTTTCTTTCTCATGCTGCTTGGAATTATGGGTTAATAACATGATGGGGGCACGAAATCTGGGTCGTTCTGCGTATACTTTTTCCTTTCTATATCCTCTTCTTTTCCTGACCCCCGACTTTTCCATTTATCAATTTGCTTTTTATCATGTTGTTTTCTTGCGGGCTATTCATCTCACTGGGTTACTTGGGCATTGGTATCTAAAATACTTCATAGGTTAGCTGGGGACACTATTCACGACGACTTTTGACATCTATTCATTCGTCTTGCTCCTCGTCTATATTGTATGTCTCTTGGCTATATTTTCCTCCTCTTCAAATACTCATAATCCGGCATCAGCTTCTGGAAGAGCTCATACAGGTCCTCCGCAACACTATCCCCAAACTCCTCTTTCCACTTCCCATATCGAACCTCCATATCCAACCCCTTTGAGGACTTGGACTGGTCGAGCCCTGTCGACGTCCACAGGTCACGCATGTAACTCATATGTCTTTTCGAAACGTCCTGTGCTTCAAGAGGCAGTTCCTCCCATTCAACCTTGATATGTTCCACACTCATACCACAGGCACTGCAGAGCTTGGCCAGGCACTCTCCACTGAGAACGTCATCCGCATCGACGACAATAGGCCAGGGAGAGGGAGCACTGTAACCTTCTGCCGCTGACTTGGTGCCGTTGGACTCAGTAGCTCTAGCTACGTACCAGTCGTATAGGCTGCGAGAATACCAGAACGTCACATAAGACCAGACTTTGTCTTTGACGTTGATGGGAACAACTCTTGTTTCAGCTCTGTACCATGATTCAACGACGAGCGCGGGATGGCGAATCATAAACACCGGCTGCCATGATAAAAGGTACTCGTCAGGGAAGAATGTCGGGTTCGTCTTCGTTTGTGCCGGAGTAGCTGATATGCCGCCCTCTGCTTCGGATGCTAAAGCTCTAGGAACGATCGTCAGAGAGGGGACTTCTTTACCTCGCTGTGCTTCATTCAACAAGGCAGATGGCTCGACCGTGAAAAAAGAATGATTCTTCACAAGGAGATGTTTATCCTATTGCTGATTATCAGTATACTTCAAGTACTCCGTAGATCAACATTATGTACCTCCTTAATAGCATCCTCTCTCGCCTTCTGAAGTATCTCCACCCCCTGGTGGGTTAACTCTATGTACTCCCGGCGCAGCTCATCGCTTATCTCGTCCAGAGGGGCCCAGTCAGATTTATCCCGAGAATGGAAGAAGCCCTTTTGGAGATGGTAGTCTGACTGAACCCAGCCTGGCTGAGCCGAGAGCAAACGGCAAAATACATTTGACAGAGTCCTTGAGACGCTGAAGAGAAAGACATCCCGACACTTGGAACGTTCACTCTGGCCGTTATTATGACCGCCTGAGCTTGCTTGTTCACCATCTGAAGCCTGGTTGATATGCATGGCTGATAGCGAGTATGACTATATATCGACAGATATGCGGAACGTGAAGAGTTCTCGGGTATATCTTCGGGCATCACGGCCGTATATAAATATATATATACACCCATGCATCCTGCAGAGCGTCTCCCCTCCCATATTTATGCGTGCATTGAATGGTTAATTGCATGAAGCCCAGGCTGGTGATGGGGGTTTGCATAGTTACGCGGAGACAACCCGGATCTGCACTGTGATAACAAAATTCGGTCAATAACGAAGTAGCCTAATGTCACTCTTAACGTACTTGCATAGACACCTCCTTACCCGTTCACCTGGGCCGTTACCTGATTGTTCTCTCAGTGTTAGTGATGTCACCGAAAGACCAAATACGGGCCCAACATGAGTTGACTAGTTAACTAGTTAGTTGTGAACAACACCACCTTGCAATATTGTTGGTTAACTAATGTTATCGGCATACCTTCGACCCTGCGGTCTATAACCAATATATAACAGCCCAGAATAAGCTGTAACACTCGTACTCACCATAGTACAAGCTGAGATGCGACTGCTGAAACTCTGCCTCTCCCCGGATTCACCATGGCAGACGTCTTTCCACCGTCATACGAATCCGCCACTACACGAGATGCATGGCCGATAATTGCGCCCTTCGTCCTCTCTGCAGCAGATCTATGCTCTGCCTCTCTCGTCTCTCGAGCATGGCATTGCATCTTCGCTCCCGTCTTATGGGGTGCGCCGGCCTCGCATTTCGGGGCCAGAGACGACGCTGTCTACGGTGGGCAAACCCGTACCATCCATCACCCTCTCTCGCAAGAGGCAGAAAGTTGACATTATCTGAAACTGAATGCATAAAAAAGTCGCCCTGACGCGATTTAGGAGAGTGCTGAACATATCTCGTCCCTGTGTACGGCAGCTCACGCATACCTTGCATCTCCCGCCTGCGTTGGCTGAGATATATGGCGAACCGCCGCCGACATGGCTGCATGAGTTCCTGGAATATCTCCCCAACCTGCAGTCTCTACTCCTTTCGAGGCTTCTCTTCTTTGATCACAGGTCTCTTGTTGCACTGGGCAAGGGAAAGCAGTATAATGCACGCCTCCTGCTGGCCGAGCGTGAGGTGAATGCGACGCCGGCCGGACTACTAGCATTGCTGAACCGCTGCCTGCGCCTGACATATCTTGATCTGTCACATACCACCACTGCAAGAGACTCGAGGGTTATCCTCTCCTTGCGCCAACTGAGAGGCCTACAGGTCCTGAAACTACGAGGTATAGGCTTGCAGGATGACGACGTAGAAGTTCTAGCAAAGGCGATTCAGACTCGTGTCAGGCTGCTTGATATCCGAGACAACCGTCTCACTGATAGAGGGCTGAACACGTTGGTCAACCATTGTTTCCTACTTCATGATGATGATGGAGCCAGTATTCGTGGAAACCTACATTTTGGTCCGTTGACTGGAGCTCTACTTGCTAATTCTACCCAGAGTGAACAGCTAGGTGATCAGCTACTGCACCTCTTTACAAGGAGACTGAGCGGTCTTTCTGCACTGGAAGAACTACCTCACGTTGGCCTTACTCACCTGTATGTTTCAGGTAATAAGGTTTCCGTGAATGGTCTGATAGACATTTTGCATACAAAGAGGTTGAATGTGCTGGATGTTGGAGCTATCAGCCCTGGAATGGAGAAGCTCATACCAGTACTGAAGAGCCCAATTGCCCGGAACCTGACTTATCTCAGAATACACCATTCTATCCTTAACAGGGAGGATAATGTTAAAAAAGCGTTGCCCAAGGATGTACTCATGGATGGAAAGGAGTCATCAATGATTCAAAGGCTTCTAGAGAAGCGACCTGCCATCTACAAGACCAACACGGATGAACCTATATACCTCCATCCGTCCAACATCGCCCATATCCGAACCCTGGTTCTAACAGATGTCCCAGCATTTGTTCCTTCGCCTTCTCCAATTATTTCTTCCGTAACACAGTTCATATCTGCCTGTGCAGATGAGGCTCTCCTCGCCTCACTGCAGGCCGAGTCCAATTACTCCCTCCCGCCAGGTCAGTACCGTGCAAAAGCCGTACAGCAACATGCAAAGGAACTCTTTGCCCTAGGAGCTATCGTCTTGGAGATATCACCAGGTAAAAAGTTTGAAAAGCCAGAATCTTCGTCCGCTTGGATCCCTACAGGCTACTACAAGCCGGACACTTTCAAATCAAGCACTGGAGATCTAGACTCTGAAAATCTATGGGCGGCTGCCGCGAATGACTTCAGTTTCTTTAATGAAGACGAAACACATTCTACTTCGAGTTCAGCGGCGGCTTTGCCTCCGGTACGAATGGTCGATGTGGTAGTTGAATTGGCTGCATTCCGACGAGAGAGACGGGATGCATATGATAAGAGAGTTGGGAGCACTGGAATTACGACTATATTACCTGCCGGCGGGCATTGGAAGGGAGAAGTAAGGATCGTGAGGAATCATCGCTAAGAGGAGCGAGCCTAGGCGTTCCCTCAATAGAGGCATTGTCAATGGATGTTTGGACAAGAACAGTTTCATCTGTATTTGGCCAATATTTAATATCTTATCAACACCGACGGTGAGTTTTTGCGTTGGGTACAAACAAACATCATCCGGCAATGTTTAAAAAAGATAAAATATAATTAAAACAAAAATCATATCATGCCAGGATATTTCACATATTCGCCGCAGCTCATCGTTAAAAAAAGGGTTGCTTTTCTTTTTTTGGGGATTCCCGCCGCCATGAACATGCTGAGTTTGTTTGTAAAATGAAAAAAGGAGGGTAGAGCTGCTGCTGAAAAAAGCCCTCCCTCCTAATTCCCCGCTTTATTGCTCCTCCGACGTCGAAAAAGGTATTAAAGGGAAGAAAAGGAGGTTACATCCTTTATCTATGCCTTAGCGGCAGCAGCT
Source organism: Trichophyton mentagrophytes (assembly GCA_003664465.1). Lineage (NCBI taxonomy): Eukaryota > Fungi > Ascomycota > Eurotiomycetes > Onygenales > Arthrodermataceae > Trichophyton > Trichophyton mentagrophytes. The sequence continues at coordinate 4,078 of QQSR01000353.1, read as the reverse complement.
TGGGCGGACTTGGCGTTAGCAGCAGCCTGCTGGGGGTTCAACTTCTTGACGTCCTTGTTGAATCTGAGTCTTGGTGGTGGGGCACGGTTGCGGCGGCCTTCTCGGGATCGGACACTGTGGTTATTAAAATAAATGGTTCGTCAGTTGCTTTTATTTTCCTTCTTCCATTGGGTTCTTGTTCCTAGACGATTTCAAGCGGATGGTGTATGATTTGCATTTGGCAGCGGGAGATAAATGCATACCGGACGATCTTTCCGTGGATAGCGCAAGAGACGCAGTATTGGAGCTTCAGGTACATCTTAGGGACGGCATATTTGGTGAAAACGGAAGCGTCAGAGATATCGCCTATAATTCAACCCGGGTACATTAGCACTCTCAATTGCAAGGTGTATCCACCGGCTCCCAAGTTGGTGTCCTTTGATAGCGCAGTAGAAAGGTCCTAGGAAGACTTGTAGAGCGTAAAACGTACTGACGGCGGCGGATTCAACCATGTTACGGATGGTGAATCTCTTGATGGCCTTGTCCTTAGGGGTACATCTGGAGCAGTTGGAGCAACGAATTGGCTTGACGTGGCCACGGCCCTTCTTGTTACGTCCGCTATAGAGAAGAAGAAGAAAACGTCAGTTTCATGCTGGCGCACACAACACACGGCCTGGTTCCATGCCAGAGCCTGAGTTTTGTTATCCAGGATGTCTGGATGTCTGATATTGCCGAAGGGGTATTTTTCAACGCACTTGGACGCCCGCTTCTTAACCATTTTGAATGACGGTGTGGGTGGCTTCCGCGATTGCGCAAGCCAGGTGAACAGACAGGTAAACCGGAGCGAGAGGGGGATCGAGGCTGGGGTTGCTGGTCGTTTCGGTCGTTGTCGACTGGGAGAGATCTCGCTGTCTTCTTCGACTTCAGCTGCGACTTTCTTCGCGCGCTAAACTTTCGACGTTTTTCCTTCTTGTGGGCTGAGGGCTAAGCGAGTCACATGATTATATTATGTCATCCCATGACTAACAGATGACTAATATAGATATCATGTGACAATCAGGTGACACATCCCGTGCTTTTTACCCTTTTGAGAAGGAAAGAAAAAAAAAACCGGCCTGATCCGCGTCCTTTTTCTCGCTGTCTAAGCCGAAGACGACGACGACGACGACAGGAAAACACCGTCGGTGCCGCTGCAGCGAGGGACCAAGTCGACATTGATTTCCATCCAGCCCTTCCCTCTCTCCCCGTTTCCCGAGCTAGTTCTCCTATTTTACTTTGTAACAAGATGTCGGCGACTGGCGGTACCATCCGCAGCCGGACCATGGGTCGGGGCCAGCTCCCCTTTGACTCTAACGCTTCGTCCGGTATCCCTCGCAAGGTCGAACACCCAATTCCTCCGAGCGTTGCATCTGATATTGGAGCAAGCTCTACCTTGAGCACAAGCAGGCAGAAGCAATCTAAACGAGATGAGGTATACTACAATCCTCTCCCGTCTCCCTTTTTTTCGTCTCTATTTATTCTGTCATTGGTAGAGTGGTGGAGGACGGTGATATGTCAAAATGCCATTATATGGACAGCTGCTAAACGGAATCTATCCAGGCCATCAGGAGAAAGATGGAGGCGGACCTCAGTAAGAAGAAGTTCAACCCTTCCAAGGCCCGACACACTCGAAAGGCCCCGCCAGGCACGGTCCTTGCCCTCAAACCCAGTCAAGCTCTACAGATCAAACCAAATACCACTGTGTCAGAAGCTGCTCAGTTGATGGCAGCGAAGAGGGAAGATTGCGTTCTCGTGACAGACGATGATGACCGTATTGCCGGTATCTTCACCGCAAAGGATTTGGCCTACAGGGTCGTAGGTGCCGGTATCCGCGCCAGAGATGTGACAATTGCCGAAATCATGACAAAGAACCCGCTATGTGCTCGTACCGATACCAGCGCCACTGATGCTCTTGATCTTATGGTTCGAAAGGGTTTCCGGCATCTTCCTGTTATGGACGAAAACCAAGATATCTCTGGCATTCTAGATATCACCAAGTGTTTCTACGATGCAATGGAGAAGCTCGAACGTGCATATAGCTCCTCCCGCAAGCTATATGATGCCCTTGAAGGTGTGCAATCTGAGCTAGGATCTTCCCAGCCCCAACAAATCATCCAGTACGTGGAGGCTTTGAGATCGAAGATGTCTGGACCTACGCTAGAGTCCGTGCTTAACGGTCTACCCCCTACCACGGTGTCCGTGCGCACGTCTGTCAAGGAAGCTGCTGCGTTGATGAAGGAGAACCATACAACCGCTCTCTTGGTCCAGGACCAAGGGTCTATCACTGGTATCTTTACTAGCAAGGACGTTGTCCTGCGAGTTATTGCTCCTGGTCTCGACCCAGCTACCTGCAGTGTTGTCCGAGTCATGACTCCCCACCCAGACTTTGCTCCTACTGACATGAGTATCCAAGCTGCTCTTCGGAAGATGCACGGTTAGTATATATATATATTCTTTCCCCCTTTTTTTTCTCGGCCAACTTGCATATAAGGGGACTAATGCGTTGATTTAGATGGGCATTACCTCAATCTTCCCGTTATGAACGAGTCTGGAGAAATCGTGGGAATGGTTGATGTTCTTAAATTGACCTATGCTACGCTGGAACAGGTTAGTCACATTTTGGGTGTCTTATATTCCTGACTCGGATTTAACCCTATTATTAGATCAATACAATCCAAACCAATGAAAGTGAAGGTCCAGCCTGGAACAAGTTTTGGCTGTCCATGGACAACGAGTCTGACTCGATGGTGTCTGGCAGCCAACCCCATCACCGATCTTTGCTAAGCCCAGACCATCGAGGCCATACCGGTGACAGTGTTTTGCCAAACGACTCTGCCTCCCACCACGGAGGTGAAGACGCTCCTGTCTCAGAGGTACCGGAACGCCCAGTAGAAGGGAAGCTTGACCCTTCATTCCCCTTCAAGTTCAAGGCCCCCAGCGGTCGTGTTCATCGTCTACACGTTGATCCATCCGCTGGTATTGCCGAGCTTGTCCAGAACGTGTCCGCCAAACTCGGAGCTGAGGTTGACACTATCGGCGGTCAAGCCGTTGTTGAAGATGGAAAGCTCAGCAACACCGGATTCGCCATGAGCTACTTGGACAGTGAAGGTGACACTGTCTCCATCACTGCCGACCAAGACCTTGTTGACGCCATTTCCATTGCCCGGAAGGCCAGCCAAGACAAGGTTGACCTCTTCGTTCACAGCCCGGATTCTACTCCAGTCGTTGCTAAGGAACCTGAGTCAGCTGCAGCAGCCAAAACCGCCTCCCCTCCTGAATCCGTAACCGTTGCTGCCGAGGAGGAAACCGTGCATAGAGAGGAGTTGGCCAGCAGCCCCAAGTCTGTGGCCCAATCACTTGTCCAGCCCTCAACGGACCAGCAGCTCATCAACGGCATTCCTAACGAACTTATTCTACCTGGAGCCATAGTTACTCTGGCTGCTGTTATTGTCGGTGTCTTTGTGCTGAGCCGTGGAGGTAGACGATAGAGCCGTGCCATGATAACTTTGACCCTCTCCTCGCCTTGCTACAGCCATTTCCCCTCTAGCCAGCCCTTTCGAAGTCCATTGGATACTCACCCAGTATATCAGTCACCCTGTTCTCCTCTGTTTTTTCCTTGACCTTTCTCTTGTCACTATTATATTATAGTCCTGGCTTCTCCCCCTTTTCCTTTTCTTAGCCTTTTTTTTTAGCACGCACAATACTTGAGATATCCTTCCTTTTAATTCCACGAACCCCTAGCTAGATGAAAATAGATTCTCCTTAATTCATCGCCACAAAAGGCCTCAGCATTCATCATCACTGTCTATCTTCTCATCTGCCAGACATCAGTTTGTCCATCTGCAAAGCAAACGGCGCAAACCGACTATTCGGGACTAGCTCGAAATAACATCAAAAAAAAAAAAAAAAAAAAAAAAAAAAAAAAAAAAAAGCCTCCCACCTCCCAAACAACCCCCCCTTTTTTTTTTTTTTTTTATACACAACCGCCCCACGTGTCCTCCGCTTCCCTCCTTCTGTGTCGTAGAGGTGGCTGCGTGTTTTGTTCTGTCTATCTGGGGGG
>QQSR01000352.1:0-11995 GCA_003664465.1 Trichophyton mentagrophytes | reverse complement strand
CGCTTCTTGTTATGTTTCTCTTTTTCTTCTTTTCTTCTCTCATTACTTTTTCTTCTTTTTTTTTTCTTTTCTTTTTTTTTTTTTTTTTTTTTTCTTTTTTTTTTCTTTTTTTTTTTTTTTTTTCTTTTTTTTTTTTTTTTTTTTTTTTTTTTTTTTTTTTTTTTTTTTTTTTTTTTTTTTTTTTTCGTACAGGAAAAAATCACCAACGTACGTACCTCAAGCAACCTGGACAATATTACCCTGACCCGGCCAGCGGTCTCGCCGATACCATACCAGTCGAATTCCCACAGCGTCAGGTGTGCCTGGCGGACATATCCATGTAGGTTAGTTTGCGGCGCGCTGAGAGAAGATGGAGAACAGAGAGGGAGGCGGGAGAAAAAGGAAGAAGACAAAGGATGCAGGCCTGGACGAACCAAGTGGGCGAGCCGAGCGGTCGACCAGGAACCCCAGGGCTATCTGAAACGCCGGGTGGGCCAGGAGTCGCTGGCAAGCTGTTGCTCTCGACGATGATCCGAATAACGCCCGTTGAGATGACGACGTTGGCGAGCGATGCGCTGCGAAAGACGCTGGAGCTGGAGTTGTTCGACGTTGTTGCGGTCGACGTTGAATTTGAAGTTGCGACGTTGAAATTGACGTTGAAGGTGGGATGCTTGGCGCCTCGAGTTACCGCATTGGGACATATTAGGGGGCGTGCTGTGCCCCTGAGCAGCCGACAAGCGAGCGCCGACGGCGAGACAGACGAGACAGACGAGATAGACGAGATAGACGAGATAGACGCGGAAATAGAGAAGACAAGTAGAGAGAAGAGAGAGAGATAGTAGATGGCTAGCGAAGAGGAGTTTATTATTACTATTTACATCCAATTACATACGCGAGTCTTCCTTGAGGGTGACGTATCGGAGGTATCTGCAGCAGTTAGTTAGCATATAGAGGCAGCCACGCGCGCGCGGGAGAAGAGAGTAACACTCACGGCTTGACTTCTTTGACCTGGCCAAACTTCTTGGAGGCATCCTCAGTGCTGACGAACGGGGGGACGATGACGTCGTCGCCCTTCTGCCAGTTGATGGCGGTGTTGACGGTGTTCCTGTCAGTGGTCTGCAGGGCGTCGACGCAGCGCAGGACCTCGGCAGTGTTGCGGCCGGTCGTGGCTGGGTAGCTCATGATCAGACGGATCTTCTTCTTTGGGTCAATGATGAAGACAGAGCGGATGGTCATGGCCATTCCTGTGCAAATTGGATGGTTAGCATACAGTCCGGTCTTGCAGTAGAGATATATCAAAGACTGACCCTTCTCGTCGACGTTGGTGGTGTCCTGGTAGTCGATCATGTCGTAGAGATAGGAGACCTTGCGGTCCGCATCTGCAATGATGGGGAACTGGAGGCTGCAGCTGTTGACCTCGTCGATGTCCTTGATCCATTCATGGTGCGATCCGATGCCGTTGGCGGACTAGTTGCGTCTGTTAGACATCTCTGTGCATAAAACGAGCAATTCAAAGAAGGACGTTACTACGCACCAGGCCAATGAGCTTGACACCACGCTTGGTGAACTCGGGCTCTAGTTTGGCAAAGGCACCCAGCTCGGTGGTGCAAGTAGGAGTGAAGTCATCCTGCTCAGTCCCAGCAGTCAGCAATTAACTAACTAGTTAACCAGCTTTCCCAAACCACCGCCTAGCACAGAGTCGCGGGCACCAACGCACAGGGTGAGAGAAGAGGATGACATAGTTGTCACCGATGAACTCGTGGAAGTTGATCTCGCCCTTGGTGGTGACGGCCGTGAAATCGGGGGCGGTCGATCCCAGACGGAGGCTGCAGGATGGCTGGCTGTTAGTACAATCGATAAGATGCGGGGTGGCGGGAGGGCGGGCTTACGGGGCGCTGCGTTCAGCCATTGTGTTTAGAGATGGGGCTTGAAGATGAAGTTAGCGCTGACGATGAAGCCGAATATTGATGATGAGCAGTAGCAGAAGAAGAAGAAGAAGAAGAAGAAGAAGATGGTGAGAAGCAGGAAATGCAGATGAAGCCAGCGAGATCCATATAAAAAGCACGCCGGGCAGCCCCTCGATGAGGTAAGCAGGGACGGCGTCCCCCTCCCTCGCTCGCTTCATCACGCCATCTTGGGCGCAAATACGAAAGCAGCGCAGACGCTGATTGATGATAAATACAGAAGAGCAGAGAAGCTGGCAGAGACGGCCGGATGGCGAGGGCGGGTAGGATCAGGCCGTCGATGGCAGAGCAGACATCGGGGATTGTTAACTACATTGTATGTCGATTGGCCGTGATGGTGCTCAATGGGCATACCTGATTATATAGTTAACCAGATTCTACATGTATACGCACGCTCAATAATGACACTCTACACCTGCATCACGCCCGTAAATACGCCCTCTCATGCATAAACGAGGCGTCTCTTGTGTCTTTGCCTGCATCGTCGCTTTTTCATCTCGAAAAGCGCAGTGATTAGCTCAGCATCTCGAAAAGGCTGTCCTTCCGGCGCCCCCTGGCTGGCCCCCCTTGCTCCCAAATTCACTGCTCGACTGCTCCGTATGATGACACGTCCGACGGAGCGGTCACTCTCTGCCTTCTTTGCTTGCTCCAGGGCATGGTCGTTGTGTAGTAATAGTGCTCCGAGAATCCGCCTCCAGCCTCTCGACTCGAAATCCCTGCAAGCCACATCCGTCATCCCGTCCTTGTCGTCGAGGCAAGAGAGACGATAACAAATAGTTAACTATGAATAAGGACCCCCAGGCTCTGTTGATCATTGACGATCCCCAGCATGCCTTTATATACAACTCCACATTTGACAGACCCTCTTCTAGTTTACTACTAAGCAGCGAAGTATGTACTTGGAAAGGGTCTCTGGAAGCTATGTATACACACAACTATAGCAGCTTGATATCAGTCCCCTAAATGAAGTACATCCATTATATTAGATACATCAGCCAGCCCACTTCTTCTAGATCTTAAGATCTTCCAAGTTAGGTAGATCAATATTCTTAGTAGGCTTGCTTTCAGGAGTACATACTAACTTATATGACATGATGATCTTATGGCTATCAAGTGGGAAGTGTCGCAGCTGCAAATATAACAGAATGGAGCAACCAGCGCGGAGGTATATAATGGTAACTATCAAGCAGTGTAACCCACCATTATTATTATTAATATTAGACTGATTATTGACTCCTCTGGTTTCTCCGTGATGGAGTTGTAATGCGACCCTACTCGGGATCCAGGACTACCCCTGAATCATTTAGCAGCAGCTGGAGAGTTTCCTCCAGGGAGCTAGTGGAGCCACCGTTCACTCTTATTCTAATGATTAAGTCCTTCTAAGGATAAGGAAAATATAGCAGGCCTTATTTCGAACCTGGATATATTCTACAAAGTATTCTTCCGTATGGGTTCATGTAATTCTAGTCTAGGACTCTCTGTGTATCGTTTCAATGGGTGACATGATTCATGGATTTCATAAGAATAGAAATATAAAAAGCAGGCTTTCCTTTCACTTTGGGGGAGAGACTTCGCATTGGTCCCAGTTGCCGTTGGACCTTGCATAGGTCAATCCATTGATAAAGTCGTCCAGCTTGCATCGTCCAAGGAAGTCGGTGTGACAACCCTGGAGGGGGAAGACACGATCGTTGAGCAAGACACGGACGTACTCTTGCTTAGCAGATGGAGAGTGCTCACACGTCATCTTCTCAAAGTAGGCTCTGGCGCCGAATGGGATGGTCCAGGAGGCAGAGTAGCCGGAAGCATCGGCAGGGTCGGTAATTTTGGTTGGGGAAAGAGGCTTGGTGGCGTTGAAAAGGCCCATGGCGGTGAAGATGACTGTCATGCTGTTGTCGTGGCTAAAATCAGCGTAGAGTGGCAGACCGAGTGGGAAAGTCTTGGGGTTGTTGTCTAGTTCGTGATCAACGGTTGTGTTGTCTTGGACAGGCGAATTGGTTAGTCTGGCTATGAGTTCGTTGACATAGCCTATTCCGGGAGCAGGACCAAAGGAGTTCCCAGGCCCATGGCCGTAGAACTTTCCCAGGGTCTCGAGGTAGTCATAGTGACGGAACTCTTCGTGTGAGAAGAGACGGCAGAATGGAGAGAGCTTGCTTGCATCCGGAGTGCGGGCGACAGTGTCAAAGGGGCACATGGCCATCAGACTCTTGATGTCTCCAGTCTCGATGTTGGCTCCTGGTAGCTTCTTGTTGACTCTATCCACGATAGACTGGGCAAAGGTGCTGCGGAACTGATCGGTAACCTTATCCGCTGTCTCGTCATTGTCAAATGCACCACAGCCTTGGGGAGCAATGGGGTTCTTCCGGCGATCCTCTTCGCTGATTATGAGGTCAAGCTTGGTGGCCCCGCCTTTCTCGCTTCCTTTGGCCTTATTGAAGCCCTCCACAAACTTGTGGGCTGAAGCAACTACCCGCTCAGAGCCTGCAGATCGGACAAAGACCTTGGAGTCCTTGGTCAAGCCATGGTACCGTTGGAAGAACTTGATGCCAGAGTCATACAGCTGGCTCTCGCCAAAGGGAGTCATGTCATCAGCTCCAAGGTTATATTTGTAGTCTTCTAGGAAAGCAAACTCGTCCTTGAACTCGGCGGCATCTTCCTGGATACGCTTAATCAGAGCAGAGTAGATGGCGCTCTTGTCTTCTGTAGGGAACCGGGCGCCATGGCGCTGGAGAGATTGCGCGAAGGTGATCTTGCAGCCCGGAGGAACAGCCGACGAGATAACAGAGCGTCCTTCTAGCGAGAAGTACGGGGAATACTGGCCCCAAAACTGAGAGTACTGCGGGAAACAGCCATATCCGCGGCTAGGAGTGCTACAGAATGAGGCCGCGTCAATATTAATCTCAGCGGGTGTAGCAACGGCACTATTACCGAGTCAGCATATAACCAGCTAATCAACACTTCGAGAGCCGTAATTGAATATCAAAACCTACACCTGGATTCCCGAAATTGCCAGCGCAGCAAACAAGACAGAAGCCATGGACGACATCTTGCGACTGGGTCTTATAATGGTCAACTCGACTACTCACTGACCCTCCACAACAAATCTGATGAGACGATCTCGGGCCTATTTATGTCTGCGCTGGGTATGCAACAAGGCCAGGGTCAAGCATCAAGAAGCCGCCGAACAATGTCTCGTCCCCTCCTCTGTCTGCCTTCCATCGCGAAGCAGAAGCAGAGGAGAAAAAGAGACAAGCATCTCTTGGGCCGGACAGGATCGCCGTCGTTGTTTCTTTTGCGGTGTCTCTGTCGTCGTACTCGCATGACCCGCCGTGGAGGAGCCCACGCGCGCAGGATCACAGTCTGATTGGCCGGTCGACTACATCCACCAATCGGAGGCCGACTGCGAAGAGAGCAGCGGGGCAGAATCACGGCAGCCGGAGAAGATGCAAAAAATGCAGCGGATGCAGAGACGTCGAAAAAGACGGAGTGTAAGGCAGACTGCTGGGTTGTTGTCAATGTTAGCAGGGAAGTGGACGAAAGTAACGTCTTGTACGATGGAAGATTGAAGAAAGGAAAAAGGGTTGCTGTTATAGGTAGACGCCAGCTTATGTAATACGCGTTTAGGGCGGGGCGGTTAAACGACGCTCGGACCGAAAACTTATCCGAGCAAGCGCAGCTTAGCTAAGTGACCCGCAACTTTATTTTCACGTGATATGACATTATGTAATCCGTCAGCCCCTTTTTTCTGCTTTTGCTGGAGAGAGCGAGGGAGAGAAGGGGGATAGATAGAGAAAGCAGTGAACTCCCGAAATATTTTTCAAATACCAATGGCACTAGACGTTAAAGAGGAAAATCTAGCCACGATTAATATGAGACATGACTAGGAAGAGCGAACTCGATGGAAGCCTGATTTATGCAGCCGCAGCCATCCCAGGTCCATGGAACTCGGTGCAAATAGCTTGGGAGTCTCGAGCTTTCTCGTCCCCGTCCCGTCGCCGCATCCTCGTCTTGGCCCTGCAGCTTGCAGCTTCGGAAGACCGGTTCTGACGCAGTGACGCGGCCTGCTGTGTGATGTGATAGCTAAGGCGTCCGACCATTCCCCTTTTCTGTCCTAGCTGTATTCTTACCCACTTCAAGCACGTCAGATGCGGTTTGCTGGACCCAGCCCTCTGGGGAACCAAGTCATGTCAATAGCCGATATTTTGATTAACAAAGAGAAACCCACCGAGAAGGTAACCTCAGACAAAGAAGCTCTCCTTTCTGGTTTCCCCCCTTCGGCTACTAAGGTGAGTTGGCTTGCACTGTACTTGACACACCTTCTTTCGGCAAAACCAACGGTGAAATGCCTTTTTACCCCTTTTCCAACCCCGCCAGTTCGGCCAGGGTCACCCAAACCCATGGTTAGAGAATGGTCCCCATGAGAACGAGAGACAAATGAAACTAGTAATGAAAGAGAAAGAACTAGCAAATGAAAAAGAAAAGTCAAATAGCCCAATTTCGTAAGGAAATAATACCAATTATTATAATAAAAAATAACAACAAAAACATGCATCCAACGGCAAGAGATACAAATGCAACAGATGACTCCCGACAGTTTTAGATGGCTATTGGTTACATATGAAACAGTATATAGAAGCGAGAAATGAAATAATAAAAAAGAACACCACCGCCCCTTCCTTCCCCCCCCTGGACCAAAGCCTTCCCGCCCGCCGCTTCCCTCCCCCCCACGCTTGTTATCAGTTATGAAACGGTAAATAACACTGTAAAAGTGGGAAACAAACATGCCGAGTCTGCCGCGTGTTTTCCTTCCTTTCTCTGTTGCTCTCGTAGGTCACTTCTTGCTCTTTCTCACTTGAACATAAAAATCAATTGTGCGTGATTGATGGCTGCTGATATCGACCTTTCCTCGTTTTACTCGCGGATGTAGGTTGGTGATCATCACCGAACACGCCGGAGAGATGGGGCCAGGAATAAAAACAGACCGAGGTGGTAGGAAAGGAAAATCTAAAGTAACTCGTCCCGAATAGATAGATAGACAGATGATTGTAGAAATGAGAGGACTGCAAGGGAAGGGAAAACCAGAGTACAGAAAAAAGTAAATAAAAAAAAATGAAGCATTGTGCCACCCTGGGTATCAATACAAAGAGGGTTGAAAGATGGAAGAGGTAACAAACAAGAAGATATCAACTCAACCTAGTGAGGTGAATAAATAGGAATGAGAGTCAGAGTAGAAAACTTCGCAGGTTGGTGGCACTCCATCCCGATCAAAAGAGGCATCAATGCCATTTTGATAGGGCAGAAGGGTCATAACCATACCTTGCCTTTCGATAAGGCAACCAGAGAGAATAACAAGCAGAAAAGGAAAAACGAAAGGCATGAAAAACAGAAAATAGTATACGACGAAACCCTTATTAGGGCAGGGCTTCCGGAAAGTATAGGAACAATAGAAAAAGATGCAAACCTAGGCCAATGGACAAAAGCGAGTATAGAGTAAGAAAACAGTTTGACGCCTTCCAGCAGAGGTTGCCCTCTTCCTACCGTAGTAATATTGTAAGTATGCTGTTCCCGGGGCAATTTGTAGCCACAGTTCCTGCCCAAGCATTTTTTTTATTAAAGACGACAGAAGTTGAAAAGAAATGGACAGAGTTTGGGAAATGATAGGGGCTATGAAGGGGGAAAAGATTTTTGGGGAAAGGAGGATTACGTGCTCTCAGAGAATAATTAGTTGATGTTGAGATTACATCAAAAGTATATGTGAGATCTGCATATACAGGTATATGGTATCGGCTAGAGATCCAGCTCCAAGTCGATAGAGTGGAATATTGGCCCTAGGATTGTAACCTCCTCATTTACCATCACTGTTCATGCTGGTGTTGCTGCTGAGGATGTGGAAATGGTGGACCGGGCTGTTGTTGCTGGCTCTCATGTGGGCTGGTTTGAGCTGCCGGTGATGTGGTAGAAGTTATGTCTCCGGGTTGGGAAGTAGTATTCACAGGAGGTGCACGCCAGGTCGAAGGGTTCGACAATGGATAGGATGGAGCAGGCGGTGTTTGAGTAGAAGGGGATATTGTTGAAGTAGGGACGAAGGGACTAGGAGTCTGAGATCCTGGGTATGGTAGATGGATTGGCCCGGCCCCAGTTCTCTGCCTAACGTTGCGCCCCCCTGCGCCTCTTCCTCTGTCATCTGGGTCCACCGAAGTGCGCTCCCCTTCATCATCTGAGGCAAGAGAAGTGGCCCGAGATTTAAAAGTCCGAGGCGACGGTGGCCGTTGGGGTATTTGGGCACCAGGGGTCCTTGAATACATATCCCGAAAAAAGTTTCGCTCTCTAAGATAGAAATCTCTTTCCTCAGTAAGACTCCTGATCTCCTCCTCTTGTCTTCTAATGGTCTGCATTTGTTCTTCCTCCACGGCTTTCTTCCTTTGTCTAAACCTTTTGGAAGCACTGCTATTCTTTTCACGTTTTATCTTGGCTTTGATTGATCCGGAATCTGTGTCAAGAACGAGGGGTATGGACCAGGGAGGTACGTTTGCGGGATCCCCGGTACGGTCCCCGAAAAGTGACTGGGCTATGGCGCTCCTGGATGATCCGGACATAGCTGGATTTGATATGGGAGCAGGATGCTGATGCTGTTGCTGAATGTGAGCCGGCGGAACTGGAGCAGGTGATGCCTGGCTGAAAGAGCTATATGATGATTGAGGGGTGCGTGGGCTTATCTCTTGAGACTGGGAGTTAGGCGGAGGTCGCTGGTCATAGAAAATATTCGCAGCGTGAGTTGTACGACGAGGCTGGGTTAATCTACTGGGAACCGTGGAGGAAGCAGAGTCAACATTCAACCTGGGGGCGCCCTCTGCAAATCTCGGAGGCGGGGGGGACTGTAGAAATGGCGATTGCATTGCATTGATGGTACCTGGGACAGGAGGATATCGCCCACTTCCTAAGCTTGCAGCGCGAACAGCGGGTGACTTTGGGGTTAACATCCTCCGTTCGACCCTTGGAGACATATTAAAGGTTTCATAATGATAGTGTCGTGTAGGCTGTGCTGGGGGTTGGACAGGAGATGGCGTCCCATGGATATGCGCAGAGGGAGATGTAGCTGTGGATGTAGGAGATCCTAGTGGCTCCCGGCTACCTTGACGTGAGATTGGCTCCGTCGGAGAGTGAGTCGATGGATTAAGGATTGCCTGCATCCCTAAAGATCGAGACCGTTGCTGAGGTGCTACATTCTGGCTGGAAGATGTCGGTCTTCTAGTATGCGCAAGCTCTGGAGGTGTCTCATCTCCTCTAATCGACCCCGACCGATTAGGAGGGTGCCCTTGAGTGCTATGTTGCACTTGTGGATCTACTCTCTCAACCTCATCTTGTGTAGGAGCTGAACGGCTGGTAGAGGTCAGAAGTTGGCTGGTAGGCTGGGAAGTCTCGTCGGAAGGAGAATTTGAAGCATAGGGCCGCTGCGACATAAGATTTTGTTCTCCTCCGAAGGGAAGTTGACCTTGGAAGTGGCATGGACGGTCCTTCCCTCTCTCCAAAGGACTACGGCCCTCGTGTAGCTGAAATTGAGAGAGGGAGGAGGGAGGACTAGGTAGGAAGTCACCTGGACAATGGTCACGGTTTTCAGTATGGGGAGACAGTCTTGAAGATGCCGACCCTGAGTAGCCGAGGTGAGAAAGGCTTTGGGAAGTGAGGAGAGCCACGGTGAATAGAGGGTAAAGAGGTCCCCTAGACCTAGATATAGCTAAGTTTCACGGAGGGAGATTCAGCGGTTTCTTCGAGTAGTCGGCCTTCTTCGTTGTCGTAGTCAAGCACTTGATACAGACGGCATAGACAGCTATCGACCTCGGTGTCGTCACACGTCGAGAGGAGGAACAGGTGGAAATTGGTGGGATAGTCGACAAAGGAATAGCCTGTTGGCAAACGTCGACTGTATAGTGAGTGATTGGGTATTGGTCCCTTTTTTCAGGAGTACGGAGTAGAGAATATTCAACAACTGCAGGCCATGGAAAAGAAAAAAGGGCGAAGCATTCAAATGAAAAAGAGAATGAGGCAAGCACCAGAACTGAGGATACGAGAGGGCAGCCCTTCCATAAGGAACTTGGGACGATTGGCCATTTGATTTTTCCTCATTATGATGAATAAGAAAATGGTCCTCCCAGATGGAAATGAAAAAGCTCCGCTATGATCTAGCGAGTGAAAGGCAGCTTTCATGGGACCGGGCGTACCGGAACTATCCCATTACATGGAGGGATGGGTACCCAAGATTCGTGCATGGAATAACAAATTAATCGTTATCGTCAACCAAAGAAAAAAATTAAAAATAAAACGGCGTGCAAATGAAAAATAAGGGAATGTAAACAAAAACTAAAATAAAAGAAACCTTCCAAACAAGTCACAGGCACTGTCGCTCCGCCAGCTTGGTAAAGGGATGAGAATGGTGGCCCGCCAGTGGAGCGCAAGGCAAGCCTCTGCGCGGCGACTATTGGTCCGTTCAACCCTTGACGTGCTGGAGACTCGTTGTGCTTGAGTCAAATCCAAAACTGGGGGGGGGGGGCACTATTTTGCGTTGTACAAGTGGTGCTTTTTATTTTGGCATGCTGGGCAGCAACCAGGCTGGTGCTGCGTTGCTTGGTTGGTCGTATCTTCAAGGTTACTAGCTGTTTTCTTTCAGGTGCTGGTCATCCAAGTGGGCCTTGCGAGCCCCAGTGGAGAGAGTTCCCGAGGCGAAAGGCTAACGGCTGAGGATTCAGTCTTGCTTCGTAACTGGAACCCAGAGAGCGGCCAGAAGCCAGCAGATCAAGGAGATAAAAAGGCTGGACACGCGGGCAAGAGCGATGCCATCCCGCACAGCGCAAACCAGGCCCCGGGGGCTCCCGCGGAGGTTGACTGTGCAGTAACCATAACCTCGAAGGATTTCGTGTCGAATATTTGCCAGGGGAGGGGAGGATACGGGGAATCTCAGTTACCATTGGTGGCTGTTGCTGTTGCCATGGCCCGTTGGGAGCCTTTCTCTGTTGTTTAAAGCCAGTCTAAAATAATACCCAAGAACGATCCTGTACCATCAGCACCAGAGCTGCAAAGTGGAAACAGTTGGGCTGCCAATGAGTGCTGGTACTAGTGGGAGTTAGTTTTCCCTGGCTCATGTTACGAGATTTTCGATACTTCGTGGAAGAAGGGAAGTATCAGATTCCGTGCTTTGTTCTGCGAATCAACGTGGTGAAAGTCCCTGCTGGGCAAGTAAGGAGATATAAGGGCATGGAAGTCCTGGTATGGAACTCATCTTCTCTCCACCTCATTCAAAGACGGCAGAAACTGTCGAGATTGGCCAGGCTGAATATGCTGATCGTGACGGGCTGCCATGAGATTTCGATGCTGGCAACATCCCTGCTGAACGTGGAGAATAGCTCAACAAGAAAGGAGCTTGGAAGCTCGGGTAAATGGCTCGAAACAGACGAAATTACCACATCAAAACCTCTGGATGGGTAAGAAAAGCAAACCATTTTCCACTCAGATGAGCCCCAGCCTGTCTTGCTGTTTCCTGGCACTCCGGAACTGCGCTTGGCTTTAGTACGAATAAATGTGCCTTTTCCAAAAGAGAGAAAATACACGTACCTCGATGCCGGTACCCCTGCCCTAGCTCCGTACGGAGGACATTTCCTGAAAATTACCAGCCATACACAATGTTTGGATGTTTTCGTTACGAAGCGGAAAGATCTGGACATGACTATCGCTCCATCTATACTCTGGCGTAATTTATGGAGAGTATCTGAGCGACCGAGTTCCACGTAATCGAGCTGGTTGGGTGAAACATAAAAACGGAGAATACTCCGTACATTTAGCAACCTTCTAGAAATGCCATCAGCAACGCTCGCCCATGAGTAAACTACGCATAGTCTTCAGGGTACGGAGTACTCCGTACTATGCGCAGTTTATGGTATATATCATGGGCCCACACCTTCCTCAAAATGCACACAGATAAAATGTCTATAAGGGTAGGGGATCGAAAGTATGTTGGAGCACTCCTCACTTATCAGCCTTGTTCATATTCCTTGGGAAAGAAT
>QQSR01000351.1:0-12129 GCA_003664465.1 Trichophyton mentagrophytes | reverse complement strand
GGGGAAATTTTAAAAAAACCTCCCCTACCCCCCTTCCGGCCTTTTTTATACACAAATACCCCCCTCCCCCACCCCCCCCCCCCCGGCCCCTTTAAAACCCGGGTTTTTTGGGGGCGGTTTTTTTTTTTTTAATAAATTTTGGTTGAAAAAAAAAAAAAAAAAAAAAAAAAAAAAAAAAAAAAAAAAAAAAAAAAAAAAAAAAAAAAAGTCAAAATAAAGTCAAAATAAGGTTTCCCACGTGGGGCTTCTTGGCATTTACCGAGGAAGTTTTTTTTTGGGGTCGAAGAAATCGATGGAGACGAGACGAACAACGAAGAAAACTCCATACAACCGTCACCAACAGCAAGGCGCAGGGTTCGAGTGCAGCATTTCGTTATATGGGACTGCAGCAGCAGCAGCAGCAGCTATGCACAGGGTCGACGGGTTTCCGGATGAGTACCTGCAAAGGGCAAATACCATATCTCAGAAGGGCGCTTTCACCATACAACCTGCGCGGTCAGAACGAGATATCCAAGCTACAATCACCTTGATCAAGGCATATACTGCATCCCTTGGAGTTGACTTGGCATTCCAAGGCTTTCAGGATGAAATGGCTTCATTCCCAGGGAAGTATTCTCCTCCCGATGGAGAGATACTGCTTGCAATTGACGATTCCTCTGAAGAAGTACTGGGCTGCATCTGTTTGAGACCATTGGTACCCAAAGACTTCTCCTCCGACAAAATAGTCACGTCCATTCCGGCGAAAAATTCTGTTAATGACGGGAAACGTTATTGTGAAATGAAACGGTTGTATGTTCTCCCATCTACCAGAGGCAGAGGGGTCGGCAAGGCGCTAGTGTTGGCTCTTCTGCAAGTTGCGCGGGACCGAGGATATGACGAGATGAGACTTGATACCCTTCGTCATATGCATGCTCCCATTGAACTATATAGGAGTATGGGGTTCAAGGACATTGATAAATACTATGAGACACCGCTGGACAACACGGTATTTTTAGGATTGGAGTTATAGACGGACGGTATGTTAGAGAAGTAGACGGCTATGTTGAATTTGGTTTATTGATGGTTATGATCTCTACATTCTCATCTAAATGCTCTATTTCAGAAAACAGCACTTTGGCGTCCTGCTGTGTAACCAGACCTTTGTTTTTTTTTTTTTTCGGTCAACATCCGGTATATCGTTCGCTTTCTCGCAATGCTCCACCCAGGAGAATAAGTCAAAAATAACACAACAGCTAAAAGAAAATACCGAGGAATAGTGCAGTATGGAAACGGGTCAATGCAAATGAATGGAGTGGTAGTGCCACAAGATAAGTATTAAAAGCAATACAAAGACAACATGTGAAAGACAAGGAAAACAAAAAGCATCTCCTCGATACTAAAGCTGGATGCCACAGAGTGATAACCCCAAGCTGATAGGTAAATGCACAGACATGCAGTGATAGAACAATCTCTATAGTGAAGACACAACAGGTACCAACAATGTGTAGTTTATCAAAGTTAGGATTCGGACATGTCACTCTAGGACAGCCGACTTACTGTTATTTAGCAATGTCACCGTCGAAATCACGTCAGCAGGCTCACGAAGATGCCAGCTGGCTTGGGTTTGCTTAGAGCTAGCGCCAACCGTGACGGAAAAAACATGATCAGGAGGCAGATCAGATGATTTCAAAGCTCGGAACATATCTACATACTAGTCAGTTAATGTGCATATTTAGAACGAGAGGACTGAGAGATAGAGACATACCTTCGTCGGTAAAATCATCTCCAAGACAGAGTACGAACTCGGGTTCGTGGCCATGCACACCCGCATACTCGTCAATGAGTCTCTTTGCGATTTCACCCTTATTCACAAACGCTGGTCGGACCTCCAGATTTGCTTTGCCCTCCATGATGTCCACAGGCCACTTAGTAGCGACCGTTCGCTCTAGCTCTGCCCTGCACTCCTTTGCCTGGTGGGCGCCATACTCCGGGTCCACGGGACGATAATGCCATGTCAAGGCCACTCGTTTCCGCTCGATAAAGGCACCAGGGGTTCGCTCGGTGAAATACTGGAAAATTTCTAGAACGTCGTTTTGCCAGCTCATGTTTGCTTTGGCCGCAAGATTTGTCCATTCTTCGCTCCGCGGTTTGCGGATGAAACAGCCATGCTCAGCACTAAGACCAAGTTCGGTAATGTGACCCATCCACTCCTCTAAGAAGTTTTGATCGCGACCAGAAATGATCCATACTGCGTTCTTGGGATCAGCAGCGAGAGACTTGAGAGTTCGTAAGACACGGTCCGAGGGAATAGCGGCTTGCGGGTCTTTGACGATCGGGGTGAGGGTACCGTCATAGTCAAACATGAATAGTCTGCGGCGTGCGGAGCGGTACTGAGAGATAAGTTTGTGTTTGTCAAGTGCTGGGGTGATTATGGACTTGTTGAAGGACGAAAGGTTGGCAAGAAGTCGTTTGAGGTACTCATCATACCATTCCACAACGGTATGCGTGGTTACATGCTCATAGAGGGCAGACTGTCTCTTTGCCTTCGTTTCAGGCGTCATTGTGAGGGCGGTGTTGATAGCGTTAGCCACGCCGGTGAGATCCCAGGGGTTGATGTGAATGGCATCTTCAAGAATGCCTGCGGTACCGGAAAACTCAGAGAGGATCAGGGGCCCTTGGTTTTTATGCTGGCAGACAACATACTCAAGGCTAGTGGTATTCATGCCGTCACGCACGCTGGTGATCAAGCCAACATCTGCAGCGCGAAGGAGAGCAAAGTATTCATGTCGAGGGAGGTATTGAGGGTAGTATTGGACGGGTGAGAAGCTGATCGAGCCGAATCGACCGTTTATGGTCGAAACCAACTGAGATATCTGGGTTGAAAGCTTGTTATCTGGCTCTTCCTTCTGTTCTTCCATGCTAGTGGGGCTAGTAACTTGTATGAGAACCACTTTGCCGCGCCATTGAGGGTACCTCTCCAGGAACATCTCGAAGGCCATCAACTTCTGCGTCACTCCTCGAACGGAGTCGAGCCGATCACGTCCTACAATTATTTTCTTGTCCGAGTATATCGTTTTTATATTGAAGATTGTGTTTTCAATATTTGGATCGCCGTATGCTAGTTTCCGCACTGTCTGGACATCGATTCCAATCGGGAAAACGTCCACTGCAACATGAGCACCGTAGGCGTCGATTCCACCCTTGGTCGAGCTGAAAGCCAAAATACGGGTGCAGCAAGAAGTAAAATGACGAGCGTAAGTATGTGATTGGAAACCAATCATGTTCGCCCCAAGGGCACCTGTGAGTATGTCCTTTCTCTTGGAAAGACAACGTAGGAACTCGCTGCTCGGGAAAGGGACGTGAAGGAAGAATCCGATATAGATATTTGGAACTTTCTGGCGGAGGAGGTTCGGAAGTAAGAAAAGATGATAATCATGGATCCAGACAATGTCTCCGGGTTTATATGTTTCCAAAATGCGATCCGCGAACAGGCTGTTGAGCCGTTGATAGTCTTGCCACCATTGTCTTTCAGACCGGCCATCGGTTGGGCCATGTTGCTTATAGTGGAAGAGGGTATATATCTCTCGTTCGGCGTATCGGCGCCAGCGGCCCTGATCCTTCAATTGCATCTCTTGATCCGGAGAGTCAAGTTCATCGCTCAGCCAGACTGGTAGAATATTTCCAAACTTGCTCGAGGAGACCTGACTCTCGAGACGACGGCGATCATCGGCTGTTACACGAATACCGTCTATAGGTGGAGGCTGTGGCTTCTGGGACGAGTTAACCGGAATCGGAGCCCAGGTTTTGTTCGTGGGCGAAGCGACTCTGCTATTCTGAAGATGGTAGGACGGAGTATCTGGCGGAGATTGCTGTTCTATTTCGCCGGTCCAACCAACAAGAGTATGGGACCAATGGGAGTCAGGGGATGCTAGGTTGGCGAACGAGTCAAAGAGTGCTGCAGTCCCAGGTCGATTTTTAAGCTCCTATGCAAAGAGTCAGCAGTTTTCCTTTTCTGTGTAAAAGGCAGATTTAATATACCCATTCTCCATCATGGTGGATCTGCAACTTGTACGGAATACAAAATGCTGCGCTTATTATCCGCCCTGATAGGCCTAGGTCCGGATGCTGGTCAGGTTTGGTTGACGCCGATATCTCCCTCAAAGGTAGGGATATTGATGTGGATCTAGAATCTGTATTCGTCCGAGCATCGGCGGACAAGTCATTCTGAGCGCCGTTGGGGTTATCTCCCACGAGAGAAGGGGTTCTCTGCGTGGGGGTATTCACAGAGGTATCCAAAACCCCAAGTGACATCAGACTCGGCCCAGCCGGAGGGCCTCCGGGGAGATTTGAAGCCATAAAACGTGAAGGCTGAAGGGTGGTATACTCTTAGAAACAGGCCGATATCCTCCGCGTAAGGTCAGGCGACAGTGAACTTGGTCGGGCGGCTGGGGGGGGGGGGGGAGGTTAGAAATAGGAGAAATAGTTGGTTGGCGGGCCGAGATGATCTGTTCTACCCGCTACCCGCGTTTGACAAACGCTCAATTGGCAGGCGAGCACGGCAGGAGACCAGAGGATGTGGAGAGCAGTACGTATTTAATATCCTCAGTCATAGGAAGTCCATGGGTTGGGAGGTTGCAGGCAAAGCGAGAGGCCAAGCAGAGCGGAAGTGGGCTTCGACAAGGGTCGTTGGCGGCCGATTATCAGGCTGTCGTCATTCCCGGGCGGTTGGCCTAGATATGCAGCTCCCTAAACCCGACAGACGAGCAGCAGGGCGTCGAAGGTAGCCGATACAAAAGACCGGCGAGCCTCACGCGACAGAGAGTCCTCCTTAAGAAGTATATATACTGGAGATAATATAATAATTCACGGGGAATATAAAATAAAAATGTTTTGCAAAAATTGTTCGAGAAGTTGAAAACGAAAAAAAAGGAAGTCTGGATAAAGTTGGTTGCTGACTAAGCGGGTTCACGATAAGCGTCGACGATAAGGAGGAAAACCTCAAATTTGACGTCGACGACTTTATTGTTTCTATGGCGGCAAAAAAGCAACGCGGATGACGACGACGACGAGACGCCAGCGGGAGGAGGTCAGATGTCGGTTTGCTCGTGCATGGCCTCGGTTCGTGCGCCGCTACTCGCTGACAGCAGTTTGGTCCATGCAGCTCGGCCGGTCTTTCGCGACAGCAGACGCTTCCATGCCTCGCCGACCCTTGGGAGACACGCTCCAACGCCGAAGATAAACCCAGATAGCCTTGCAGAGACCTTAGAAGAGCATAGGTTTGCCAATCGGACGGTCGTACGCAGGATTAAAGTGCGAGGGCCCCCGAACTTGCTTCCTGAAAGCTATGGCGGCGATAAAGTCAACAACATCAGGCGCCGTGGGCCTCTGGAGCCGGAACATCTCGTCAGCACGCAACGGGAGTTAATGAAGTTACGGAAGTTGACCAGGGAGCTGGAAAGGCTAAATGAGCGCCATATGAAGAAGCTGTATCCCACGGCCCTGAAATCACTTCCACCGAAACCTGAACGTCAAGGTCCTGTACAGTGCAGTTGGTTGGAATACATGAATGGGCAGGAGTCGAAGGATGGATACACACGGCTGAGCGATGAACTTCAGGCGTTTGAGCTGTACATGTCTGAAATACGGCAAGAGAAGGAAGTGGTCAGGAGAGTTATAGGAGAAATAAAGGAGATATTAAAACCTATTGGCGGTGATTCCAACCGGAGGCCTATACTTGTGGGATCGCGGTACACAGGCATGGAAACGCGGAATTCGAACGTTGACCTTATGATTCCCATGGAAGACCCGGATGGACTGCCCACCAGCGTACGGGGACCAAGCGTGACGCGCCCCAAAATCACGGCAATACAGATGGGCATTCTAATTCAATCTGCCCGTCTTCTACGTGCAACCGGAACATTCTCTAGTGTCACTGTTAAGAAGGAGCATGTCCCTTTTGTTTCTGCTGTTCATTCAGCTACGGGTCGAAGTTCGCGGATATACTGTGGTCTCAAACCCCATTCAAGCATGGAATATGCCCTTGGATATAAGGCGGAGTTCCCTACTTTACGATCATTATACATTGCTCTACGAATGACTCTAGAAACGAGAGGGTTGTTTGGCATGGAAAACCGGACTGTCGACGCATACGGGCTTACAATGATGGTTGTAGCAGCCCTGAAGCTGGGAGAAGGCAAATTCGGCCGTTCAGACCTCGCAAAGCAATTCATGCATGTTTTGCGATTTTATAAGGATATCGATCTCCTTCGCTATGGCATATCCGTGGAACCGCCGGCTCTTTTCAGGAAGAGAGCCCATGCTCGGGCTCATGGTACAGAGCCGCTGCCACATGTTCGGGGACAGAAGAGCATTGCCAAGAGGTCAATCGCCAGAGGTGATAGGATGTTATGTTTACAGGACCCAGCCGACTTCATGAACGACCTGGGCATGTCGAGCTTTGACATGGCGAAAGTGAAAGATATATTCGCAAAGGTCCACGATGATATACTGGAGAAAGTAGAAGCATGGGACGGAGAGGCTCGGGCGGGTAAAGAGCTGGTATCTGATGCCAAGATGAGCCCCAATGTTGAGGCTACAGAGTCGGAGAGACCTAGCCTGCTGAGATACGCCCTAGGGTCGAATTATGACCATATAGAGGTATTAAGGGATAAAGCTCTATGTGAATGTACATGATAGCGGATGCGATATCTCATCTCACTCATATATATAAATAGTGGAAGAAATCTCAAATCATTCGAAAGTCGGGCATATCCCAAAGAGCCCGGTCTATTCCATTCAAGATCCTTATATATTATACAGCCCTCGAATCCAGAGGGACCAGTAATGAATTAGACGATATTCCCGAGAAAAAAGACCAGACATTACCAGCCTTGAAATGTCTAATCATTTTACCCAAGCCACTTCGCCAACCATTTCCGCTCAGTAGCCTCTCTCACACCTTCTTTAAGACCCATACCAACATCCACACCGCCCCTCTCATCAACGGCCAACCGCACCTCTTCAGCAACCATATTATCTAACCCACCGGCACTCTTAATCAACTTGTCGTCTGCAGCAAGGTACTCCATCCACCGCTGCAGTCGAGGTCTATACAGGCCATTGACAAGCATATTCTGCAGGAATTCCGGAACAGACAAAGAATGTCGCTTGCTCAGCCCAAACACAACGCATGATTGAAGGACTTCCTCGGCACTTAAAGCATGTACATCCTTAGCTCCACGTAGTGAGGACGGAGCAACCACCTCCCGCTGACTCTCCGATAGACCCTGCAGCGCAGCAATCTTGTATTCAATTCTCTTACCGCGCTCCTTAATCAAGTGTTTAGGCATCCGGCACGTCATTGGCGTTACCATATTGCCTATCGCAAGTACAACCAAGGGCGTAAATTCGCCGCATATAAGCAAAATGAATCCGAACGGGATCATTCTGCGGAGGTCATATGCGCTGCGTCGAACGAGCTGGAAATCGCTTCTTGTAAGTGACGAGGCGTCTGTGGAACCACCGGAGGAAGAGGCGGGGGTATCTGTCCATGGCGAGCGTGGTATGTACGCTGGTAAACCAAGTTGTTTCCGCAGCGGGATGGAAGCCTTGTAATTGCCGTATACGTTTTTGAGGCCTGTCTTGTAAAAGCGTAGGTATGCCTTGCCTAGAGCGAAGTAATATGAGAATGTGCCTGAAGTCTGCGGGTTGTCTTTTGAAGGTACGTCGAGGAACGCGGGCCGGGTGGTCGCGGGAGCGTTGACGGGGGAGGATATGGATGTTTCTGAGGCGGATGTTGTGGCGGCGGAGGATGCGGAGGATGTTGGTTTGGAGTTATATGGCGGTGGGAGATTGAAGCGGGCGTTGCTGGAGCTGAAGGTCCTGCTTGATGAGTATAGGCATTGTAGGCCGATTATGGATGTTCGTGGAGAAGCGTGTCTGAGCTTGAAGGAGGCAGCAGCCAGATTGCTGCTTCGAGGGAGTGTCGATATCATCGTAACGTTATACGCATAGAGCAGAATACAAAAAGGGAAGATGAAAGGAGTGAAATGGCCGTCAATATTCAGGCTGGAGACGAGGCGTTCTTTAACGAAAGAAAAAACTGCTATTGCAAAGATTGAAAAAATTATGTCCCAAAAAAGAAAAAAACGAACGTCAGGAAAGTCAAAAATGCAACAAGTGGGTCTATATGCCAAGCTTTTCCGCTCCGTGCGCCGTGCTTACTTAATATCGACGTCAAGCCCAAACCTTTATATAGTTTGAGTCGAAGTGAAGGAAAACTGGTTGCGAAATGGGCGGTCATTAGGTGTTAGCATAAATACAAAGCGTAACAGAAAACACAGCAGGAAAGTGAAGAGATGACGTTGGCTTTGTGGTTTTTTCTCCTTTTTTTTTTTTGGTTACCATTTTGGTTTGATCTCTGGAGTTGTTTGGTCATGTTGCGGAAGCTGGTATTGCCATGGTTCGCATCTTGCATCAAAATCATAGGGTAGGTGCGTAAAAATACCAACTACCGAGCCAGCTATGGTTGCGTCCGGTTCTCCGCGGTGCTGGATAAGATGATATTTCCCCTAAATAGTTCAAAAAGAGACAGCACATAAATGAAAGAGAGAAAGGAGAAAAAGAAAAGGCTGAGTTCTGCATAGTCCAAGAGATAAAAGGAAAAAAAAAAGAAACACCGATTGAATGAATACATGGAACATAGCCAAGGAGATGTTGACGGTCGGCCGACGAGACGGTCAAAACGACCCGTGTGTTATGCCGAGTGGCCCGAAAAGGCGAAAAAAAAATACAAAGGGAACAGAGAGTACTGCAATTTCCAGCTTCCTTTCTTTCCTCCCCCCTTAGCGTGGTTCAACGCACGCACACCCCCACATTACTCCCCCTCATCAGGGATACTATGCCCTCGACATCTACACATTATGTCGATTTACTTCTTCTGCGAAGCCTTGGCAATCTCGGCATACTCCTCGTCACTGGCATCGAGGATATCGTACTCTTCATCTGTGAGGAAACTCTCGTCATCCGGACACTCATTTTCGAGGTCCAGGCTGTTGACTTCAGCAGCTAGATCAGTGACCTCAACTGCATCAGTATCTTCATTCAGTGTAGAAGCAGAGTCAAAGGCATTATCCGCAACGGTCTCATTAGGCTTGGACTGGCATTCAGCCTCATGCATGCTGGTCATGGGAGATTCCTTCTCCAACTTGGGGAAGACCATCTCTGACTTCTTCTCTGGAGATTCTCTTTTCGGTTCAACGACTTCAATGTGACACGATAGCTGATGGCCGAAATGAGTTCCTCCCTCGGTCCTCAGACACCAGAAGGAAATTGCTGTTCCGATCCGAGCAGGGGCCTTCATCACTATGGTGAAGTCTGCTTTTTGGCCAGGATAGACTTGCTCTGTCAGAGGCTTGCTCTCCATGGCGCTAATCAAGCTGGTCAGGCTAGTGGCGTGGGAGGTATCGATATCGAACATGGGATCGCCACCCTGGAAGCGGACCGCAGTACCGGCAGGCCAAGCACTGGGGCCAACATTGTGCACTGTCCATGTCTTGGCGAAGCGGTCATTAGGAGCAAAGTGCGTGCCATCTGGAATGGTTTCACCCAGGAAACGAGTGTGAAGGCCATCAGGATGCAGACCGGAAGTGACCGAGTTTGAATCAATGCCACGATGAGGCAGAGACGAGGTAACGGATTCGTACTCTGAAGTCATCGACTCCTGCTGCGCGACTGGTGTTTCCTCCTCCTCGACAACCTCCTGTTTTTCGTAAGAGATTTCCTTCTCATCTTCATAGAAGGCATCAAGTGCCATTGGGGGATGGACCTGTGTGGCAGCATTGGTGATGAAGGGGGCCGTAGTCTCGGTGGCAGTGGATCTGAAGGCAGGCTCGGGAGCATCCTTGTCACCCAGCCTCTCGAATACCTGACCCTTCTCGTCCTCT
The DNA here is from genome assembly GCA_003664465.1 of Trichophyton mentagrophytes. Taxonomy (NCBI): domain Eukaryota; kingdom Fungi; phylum Ascomycota; class Eurotiomycetes; order Onygenales; family Arthrodermataceae; genus Trichophyton; species Trichophyton mentagrophytes. Next base: position 2,206 of record QQSR01000351.1, on the reverse strand, counting down.
CCGTATGCAGAGACGGTGACGTGCTTAACTGGAGTCTTAAACTTCAACAACGGATGGGTGCTGTTGTGAGTGCTGTTTGGATCGGCTTCACAGGTCTCACAGAAGTCGGTGTCGTCGCAGACAACACACTTGTAGCGGATTCCGGTGATGTACTGGTTGTTGAATTTGCCGTGGCAGAGGCGGCCATCACAATACACACCAGGGTGGACGACATGGTGGGAGGCCCGAGGGGGAAGAGGCAAGAACAAAGGTACAAACCTGTGTCCTGGATGAGAGAACTTGGCGTTACCGACACAGCTAGCGCAGACGTCCCAGTTGGGACAGTCGATGCACTTGTATCTGGCGTTGATGATTTGCTAGTAAACAATATGAGCAATAATGCGACTATAGAAAGTGGGAGAAGGCGAGGAAATGACGTAATGGAGCAGTATACGTACACAGTCACACATGTCACAGAGAGCTCTATGGATGACAGGCTCGCTTGGTCGGTAGTCGAAATCTCTGATAATCTCGGCCGGCTCTGGCTTCTGTGATTTTGGTTGATACTCAACTTCTGCCGTTGCCTCGGCAGGTTCGGGCTTGCTCTCCTTCTTTGGTTCCTCCTTGAGCTCCTCCTTGGGTTCTTCCTTCTCTTTCTGCTCCACTGGCTTGAAGAACTTTGGTCCAACAATCTCGGTGGTGCTGGAGATGAGCTGTCCATCATTGAGAGATCGTTTGATGAGCCAGTGAGTACCGGCAGGGCAGAGATTGCCAGCATCAACACACTCCTGGCACAGGTCATAGTCACCACCCTCACAGACGGAGCAGTGATAGTGCTCATTGGGGATGGAGGCCTTGCACAGGTTGCAGTCGATCATAATAGAGCAGCTGTACGTAGCTGTAGAGGTATTTGCAGGTAGGACTGGAGGGGGAGGATACACGGCTCTGCTGTCCAACATCCTGGTGGCCGAAGGAGATTCGGCAGGACGGTGTTCAAGGACCGTGTCAAGGTAGCTAGAACGAGGGCTGTTGACCTTGTCTGGCAGGGCCAGGTTGGTCTCGGAGAGATGTCCATTCTCGATAGGGAACTCGAATCCAGATTGTGGTTGCTCAGACAACTCCTCAGGCTTGGTCTCCACCTGATCGTTGTTATCGACAATAGAGTCTGTAGGGTTCTCTTCTTCAGGCTCATCATGAGCATCGGTATAGACACGGTCGACCTGGATACGCAGCTTCAGCTTGGCCTTGGCGGCTCTGTAAAGCTGTTTGTAACCGGCCGGCTGTTCACTGTCGAGAGTGAGGAACTGTCCAGCACTGTCCGAGTACCTTCGCATGATAATCTCAGTGTGAGAAGGGATGTTGAGGAACTGGCGGACCTAGAGGGTGTTAGCTTGCTCGTTCAGCAGGATAGTGAAGATAGTGCTGGCTAGTATTATTGGTCGAAATACAAGTCGTGAATGATCCAGTTGAGTGAATAGGTTAAAGAATGATAGTCATGATATTATATATATATATATAGAAGTCGATGTCGTGTGTCTGTTCCACGAAATGCCGAAGCCGCATAACCGGCTGACTAAACTTCCGTTTCGGGACATGGCGGTGAGCCAGTCCAGGCAGACAAGTTTATGACGACGACAGCGAGAGAAACGGAGGAAAGGAGGAAAAAGGACGGCAATCTAGGAGAAGATACGCAGATAACTCACTCTCAGAGGAAAAGTAGTGGCCCCCATGTCCCTCAAGGGCACTTTGAAGCGTCTGTTCTCTCCATCAAAGTGAGCCTTGACGGTTATCAGGGTGTCCGGCTTAACCGGTCCGCTGTGAGCTGGAGGCATGGTTGCTTCCTGCGGGGATGCTGTTTCGAGAGATAGGCCACGAGGGCTGGTTCGATGGGCGTTGAGTCGACGAGACTGAACGACGCAGCCTAGAGCAGGCGTTGTCCTCTAGGTCTATGCTAGAGCACGGCTGGTGATAGTAGATGTAGTTGGTTTGGTGAAGTCGAGACAGTTGTCGGAAGAAACTCGATAGCGTCACCACCGTTGAAGGGGGGGGGGGGGGGGGGGGGGGAGGGGGCCCCCCGGGAACGGGGGGGGGGGCCGGGGGGTGTTGGGGGTGGTGTTTAGGGGAAGCGGGGGCGGGGCCCGCGGGGGCCCCGGGGAAACCTTGGGCGCCGAGGACAGTGTGGGTCCCGGGGGGGGGGGGTGGTGGGAGAGTTTAAAGTGTAAGTGGG